>JAVLVB010000646.1:3249568-3262524 GCA_032876305.1 Orestias chungarensis
GTTGTCGCTCAGGTGTACACCCAAGTACCTGTAGCTGTTGACCACTTCCACCGCAGATCCTCCCATGTGCAGGGGGAGGTGGGCATGCTTGCCCCTTCTGAAGTCCACAATCATCTCCTTGGTCTTCTTTACATTAATGCAGAGGTTGTTATCTCTGCACCAACCCTCCAGGTGTTCCACCTCCTGCCTGTAGCTGGACACGGTTTGTGATGCATCCAACCACTGCTGTGTCGTCTGCAAACTTCACAATATGACAGCGTGGATGGATAGGCGAGCAGTCATATGTGAGCAGTGTGAACAGGAGGGGGCTCAGCACACAGCCCTGAGGGGAGCCACTGCTGAAGGTGATGGTGGGGGAGGAGATGTTGTGAATCTTCACAGACTGCGGCCTGTTGGTCAGGAAGTTCAGGACCCAGTTGCAGAGGGAAGAGCTCAGTCCAAGTGAGGAGAGTTTGTTAATCAGAGTCTGAGGAATCATGGTGTTGAAGGCAGATGTGAAGTCCACAAACAGCATACGGACGTAGGAATTCTTCTGCTCCAGGTGGGTGAGGGCAGTCTGGACCACGGAGGAAATGGCGTCCTCTGTGGATCGATTTTTCCTATATGCATACTGATGTGGATCCACAGTGACAATGATGGTGGCTTTGATCAGGGTCTGAACCAGTCTCTCGAGGCACTTTGTGACTATCGGTGTGAGGGCTACTGGCCGATAGTCATTCAGACCTGTCACTGCGGAGCTCTTGGTGACCGGGATGATGGTGGCGGTCTTCATGCAGGTGGGGACAGCTGCCTGGATGAGGGAGGCGTTGAAGATGTCCGCCAGCACGTCTGAGAGCAGGTCCGCGCACTCTCTCAGCACTCGTCCGGGGATGTTGTCTGGGCCAGCAGCTTTCCGGGGGTTGATTCTCCTTAGCGTCCTCCTTACTTCTGCTGGAGTCACACTGATGGGCTCTTCTCCTGGTGAAGTCTTGATTCTTGTGCATGGGAGGGTGTCACGGTTGTCAAACCGGGCGTAGAATTGGTTGAGAGCCTCTGAGAGAGTATACTGAGAGAGTATTTTCAAGATGCCGGCGCGCAGTAGTGCATCGGCTTCTCACGCTCCTAGTAAACACCCTGATTTAAGTCGTTTTTACGTCGGTTCCGAGCCCAAACTTATGCGCCTTATGCGTATGAGTTATGGACGGACTGAACTTTGTAGGTTTAAGGACAGTTTGGTCAGCAAAAACTTAGAAAATAACATCCAAGCAAAACTGGGCGGACTACAGCTCCTCCGGACTTCGGCGTGGGGGAGCAGAGCGCTGCAGACAAAGGGCCGGCGTAGGCGATGCAAGCGGCGGCAGAAGAGGGGGAAGCGCGGCGGTGTGCTAGCCAGGCTAAAGGCTAATGCTAACCGACCCCTGATTCCTTCACTTTTCCTGTCCAACGTCCACTCTTTGGACAATAAGCTGGACCTGCTGCGGCTGAGGATCAGTGCTTGTGAGGACATGAGGAACTGCGCTGTGATTTGTCTCACAGAAACCTGGCTGAACGACACCATGCCGGACTCAGCCTTCCAACTCGCCGGCCTGCAGCTCTTCCGGGCGGCCCGCAACCAGCTCTCCGGGAAAGCCCGCAGGGGCGGACTATGCGTCTATATCAACAAAGGTTGGTGCACAAACTGCGTGTTGGAACACAGCCTCTGCTCCGAGGCGACAGAACAGCTGACTGTGAAGTGCAGACCTCACTATCTGCCTCGGGAGTTTACGGCTGTGTTTGTTGTTGCTGTTTACATAGCGCCGGATGCTAATGCTAACATCGCGCTGAAGGAGCTACATGACAACATCAGCTCGCTTCAGAACAAGCACCCGGAGGCTTTCTACGTGGTAGCGGGGGACTTTAACCACGTAGAACTGACAAACTGCCTGCCGAAGTTTAAACAGCATGTGAACATTCCAACACGTGGAAATAACACGCTGGACCGAGTTTACACCAACGTAAAAGACGCATACAGAGCCTTCCCCCGCCCCCACCTGGGGCTCTCCGACCACATCTCCGTCATGCTGGTGCCTGCTTACCATCCCCGGCTGCGACGCTCCAGACCCACACAAAGGACCATCACTGTGTGGCCCAGTGACGCCGACGCTGTGCTGCAGGACTGCTTCGGCTGCACAGACTGGCAGGTCTTCAGGGAGGCTGCTGAGTGTGAGGGGGAGCTGGACCTGGAGGACTACACATCTGCTATTCTGGGGTACATCAGCAAGTGTGTGGAGGATGTCACCACCACCAAGACTGTGACTAGCCACCCGAACCAGAAACCCTGGCTGAATGCAGAGGCGCGTTCTCTGCTGAAAGCCAGGGATTCTGCGTTTAGGTCTGGTGACTCACAAGAGCTCAGGAGGGCAAGAAGACAGCTGACTTCAGGAGTTAAAAGGGCAAAAGCTGCATATGCTCAGAAAATCCAGGCGCACTTTTCCTCCCAGGATCCACAGAGCATGTGGAAGGGCATCAAGTGCATTACAGACTATAAATCTAAAGCTGCACAATGCCCCAAAGACCCCTCCCTGCCTGAGGCTCCCTAAGGAAATTAATAAAAAGAATAATGTAAAAACCTTTTCCCTTTAGGACCCATTTAAACTATATATGTTGTTCTTGTCTAACATAAAGCTGTGAACAAAATTAAATTATGCATTATGTGCACGAGATTACAATGAATTTTATCTTGCATTTGTGTTAAAGTATTTTTACATACCTGCTAAAACTGCTCTATGTGAGGACAGTGGATTATAAAACATATTCTTAAAAAAAAACAAGTTGCTATTTCTCATCCCAATAATTCTGCTGCCAACCAATTCAAGTACAAGGAAAGTCTTGGCAGTGTCAATCACACTCATGTATGTGGTGCAGCAGAGGAACCGCTGGCAAAGTGACTGAAATATTTTATCACTAAACATTATGTTACATTCTAAATTGCTTGAATAATTACTTTTAAACTGTGTCTACTTTTTTGTTAGCTCATTGGCTATAAATAAGTTACAGAAAGAGTACAACATTAAAAAGTTACACTACATTTAACGTTAATATATAATGTTTGAAGACCAACTTTGTTAAAAAAAATATGGCAATGTGGATTATATTTTTGGCCTTTGAAAAGGAAGCTCAATGAAATGCTCTGAATAAAAAAAAATTCTATATTGACTTTCTACATTTAAAGCTGATAAAACAGTACATTGGGTCATAAGACTAATGTAACTAAATAAGCTGTAACTGTAACTTAACCCTGTAATGACATATAGTGTAATTTTAGTTCTAACCCTAACCCTTACCCTACTTTTAAAATAAAACAATAGGATTTAGCTCCTCCTCTGTTCCCCATTGTCTAAGACAATCACTGAGCAAATCGTCTGTTGAGCCTTTGTCCTTGATGTATTTATGGATCTTAGGTGTTTCATCCTGGACAGTGGCTCTCACACTCACTAGTCCTCTGCCTCCTTCCTCGCGGCTCGTGTACAGTCTAAGATTCTCCTTGTATGGTTAGTAGCTTTCAAGTCCTAAAATTTGTGGTCTTTATCTCCTCTATTGCCCAGCTTACAATGCCCATGGGGTATCTGAATACTGGTAGGGCGTAGCTGTTTATTGCACTTACCTTGTTCTTGCCATTAAGCTGGCTGCTCAGGACTTTTTTCAATTGTTGTAGATATTTGGCTGTGTCTGCTTTCCTTGGGCCCTAATCGAGGTTGCCATTTGCTTGTGATATTCCCAGGTCCTTGTACTGGTCCTCAATGTCTGCTATTGTTCCTTCTGTGAGTGAGACCCCTTATGTATGGATGACCTTCCCTCTGTTTGTAACTATCTTAGCACACTTCTCTAGTCCAAATGACATCCCAAAGTAAGTGCTGATGATCCTGCTTGTTTTGATTATTTGACTTGCTCTTGGCATACAGCTTGATGTCATCCATGTAGAGGAAGTGACTGATGGTGGCCCCATTCCTAAATTGGTATCCATATCTAGTCTTTATTATGATCTAGCTGAGGGGGATAAAACCTATGAAGAACAGCAGTGGGGACAGAATGTCTCCTTGGTATATTTCACATTTGATAGACACCTGTGCAAGTGGTTTGCAAATTGCTTCAAGGTTGGTTTTTCACACCCCCATCAAGTTTGCACTGAAGGCTCTTAGAGAGCCTGTTGATGTTGTACTTCTCTAGGCATGCAATGTGCGGCATTGAGTCATAGGTTTTCTTGTAATCGATCCTAGCCATGCAGAGGTTAATATCAGGAGTTGATGTTTCACTGGTTTGGTATTTATGCCAATACCCTGTCGTGATCATGTATTGATCCATACGTCGGCTTATCTTATGATGCTTGACATGAACTTACATTTTGTAGAGCATGGTTGCATAATACATCGATCACAAGAGGAGTGCATGTAGATCTCACGGCATTAATGGCAGTGCACTCTAAATTAGGTTTGTGTTAGCCATTTTAGCAAACTACCGTGTTGAGTAGCAAGTGTCGTCGGGGCCAAATGTGTGTTGATATGCAGGAGGAGCTGAAATTTGGTGGAGCTGTAGACACGTTGGCAGGAGACACATGCTGTACTAATGAACACTGTGTTTCAGTTTTATTTTCACTTGGATGAGCTTTAAGAATAAAAAAAATGCTCCATCTCACCTATCCCCTTCTTCTTGTGCTTGAAAAGAACCACACACATTCCACAGTGGGTAATCCAGTTATGCAAGACAAAGTAATATGTGTTATAGATGTATTTTAAATTGAAATAAAATATACTTCATCCTAAAAGCACAAAATATATATATCAAGAAGAAACAAGAATCAGTATATTTATATAATGCCAATTTACAACAGATGCCTTCTCAAGGGACTTTACTATAAAATCAATTCAAATCATAGATAAATTATTACAAATCAGTTTGAAAACTTTTCCAATCTAAGGAAACTCAGTAGATTGAATCGAGACATTGACTTGCAGCATTCACTCCTCCAAGAGCAACACACCAAAACAGTGGTTTGTGTTGTCGTAGACTTTACAGCAATCCCCCATACTAAGAATGCATGTAACGGCAGTGGAGTGGAAAAACTCCCCTTTAATAGGAAGAAATCTCCGCCAGAACCTGTCTCAGTACAAGCATACAAGCAGCCATTTGAGATGACCGACTGGGGGTTTGAAGAGACAGAAGACTAAAATAGCCCTTTTCCACCAAGGCCTGGTTCCGTGCTGGTGCTATAGCCGGTTCACGGATGGTTCCAAGTGCGAACTGACAAAGAACCGTTTATTTTTCCACACACTGGTGCTGGCCGAAAAGCTACGTACGTCACCATTACCCAGTAGATTTAGCTCGAGATCAAAATCCAACTGCCACAAGTCCACAACAACACTTTTTAAGCTTGTTAATAATTTCCTCACACCCTCCCGCAGCCAATTCTTGCTGGATGTATTGAAACACCGGTTTGGTCCTTGAAGTCCCCGCAAGTTTTTTTTCCACTTCCACCGACCACTGCTGCTTTGACTTCAGGTCCATTTTGGTTCTTTTGTCGCACAAGCAACTCCAGTTTTGTTTAAAAACGGCAGCTCCTATCCAGTTTACCGGCTAATAGTTGTTACGTAGTCCCGCCCCCAGTTACTGACGTCACCACGTCGAGCCGGTTCTTTCCTCTGACCCCAGAAAGAGTTGGGGCCAGCTAAACCCTAGTTTGGAAACAGTTTGGAACCAGTTTGGTCAGTGGAACTCAAAGAACCTGTGCTAACTCTGGCTCTAACTCTCGCCCCGAACCAGCACTGGAACCAGTTTGGTGGAAAAGGGCCCAAATAGATGCAAAGTTGTAGCAGCAGCTGTAGAATTTGCTGGCAGCATCTCAGCCAATCTCCTCCTCCAAGAAGCTAAGCTAACAGTAAACCAGACTAGGTGTAGCTACTATGGATTGAAGAACTCTAAAAGAAAACAAACCGTTAAAAAGGCTTAAATAACAGCAACTAAAGCAGATTAGACAAAGGAAAAAAGTAGCAGAGGGAGAAGTGGTCAGATTGTCCGCCAGCAGCCTAAGCCTGTAGCAGCATAACTATAGAACTAGTTTAAATAGCCTAACCCTGTAGAGCCTCCATACTCAAATAGAGGCCCGCGGGCCTTTTGTGGCCCTTTGGGTACCTATTAATGGCCCACAAGCTGTTTTGAAAACTTTTTTTTAAATTATTTAAAAAATAAATAAATAAGAAGAATTTCAAGCGCGCCCTTATTTTGAAATCATGCTTGAAATTTGCTCCAAAAAGAAAACCGGAGAGCAAAAATCGCCAATTACAACCACAGTGGACAGAAAGTGCACATCCTTACAATGTTCGGCTCCACATATAGATGTGAATCTGGTTTTCAAATATGAACATAATTAAAAATCAGTAACGGAGTCGCCTAACCAACGAGCATATGCATCAGTGTGTCTCCCTTGCAATCACACCATTTAAGCCCAGGGTTGAAACATTGGCCAAAGAAACCAGAAATAGTTCTTGGGATGCATAGTTTGTTAAACAAAGCACAAGAAATGGGCTGCCTGAAGGCAATTTATTTGGGGGGGATCTTGAACAGGGTTATGTTTGGTTTTATTGAGTTATTTATTTTAATATATGCCCAAATTAAAATTATATTTTTATTTTAGTTAATATTTTTGTTTTTAATAAAAAGGAAATGTTATGTTATAAAATATGTTATAAATGTTATACATACGTTATATTGTTATGATACGTTATCATGCTGAGTGCATACATTTGGCCCCTCATCATTTCTATTTGAGTACTCCTTCTTTAGAGTGAAAAATGAAGAAGGTAGAGCAAAGGAGGACCATCTGTTATATTATTTAAATTTTAAACAACATAAAATAAATTGGTGTTGTTCATTTGTTTTGTCGTTACATCCCTTAGGATTGGTCATCTTTAAATTTGCTCGCAAGATGGAAAAATGTGGGCATCCCTGTTGTACAGAAACAGGTTATTGGATAGTTAGATGGGACTGATCCGTTTGAAGGATCCTTCTTGATCAGGATAGTGCCCCCTCCAGTAAACCATTATTTAGCAGCTGGTTAATTTGAGCTGCCAATCGTTCATGGAGGGACGTGAGTTCCTTCAGCCGGTATGCGTGGAAGCTGTCAGCTCCTGTTGCTGTCCAGCTTTTAATACCTGACACTCTTTCTTGGACAAATGAGGGGTGGGGGTATCCCCTGGACAGGACACACACATACTCACACCTAATGAAAATTTATATAAACCAATTAACCTAACAGTCATGTTTTGGACTGTGTCAGGAAGTCGAAATACCCAGAGAGAACCGACCCATGTCCATGGAAAACATGCAAAATCCTTGCTGAAATCTACCCCAGAGCCTTCTTGCCTCAAGGTAACAGTGCTATCAACTTTGCCATTTAAAGCTCTTGCTATGTCTGCAGCATTTAAAACTTTCCCCATTCTTTGAGTATTCAGAACCTCAATCACTACTGAAGTCTTCAGACTCCAAGACTATCCTACATTTTTCAGATTTTAGGACACTCCTGACACTCTGGCCACTCCTCAGGTTTTCAAAACCAAGGCCAGTTTTTGAATCTTCAGAACCTAAGTTACTCTTTAAGTATCAAATGCTCCAGTAATTCCTTGATTCTTCAGAACCCCCAAAATTATTCTGTTTATTTACACACCAGCAGCTTTTTGAAGCAATTGTAGTCCCAGGCTCTCCTCAAGTATCAAAAGAGTTTTAGCCTTACCTCAAGCATTTAAAACCCTGCTTACACTTTGAGTCCTCAGACCCAGGGACCCAAGCTGCTTTTCAGGAAGTAAATGCCCTGATGATACCTGGTTTCTTCAGAGCCCTAACAAGTCCTCAGTTATTCAGAGGCCCGGACACTTCCTAAAATCCTGAAGTATTTGGTTACTGGCTACACCAACAGCACTAAGTGCTCTTTATGCTCGTTGAGTATTCAGAGTTTCAGCCCTTCTCAGGTCTTTAAGAGTCTTTAAAACCAAAGAACTCTTTAAGTATTAAAAGCCCCAGTCACTCCATTTTTATTCAGAGCACCAATACATCCTCAAGTATTCAGACTCCTGGGCACACCTTGACCATTGAAAAGCCTGTCCAATCTTTGAGTCTGTAGAGCCCTGGACACGCCTTAATCAATCATATCTTGGTCACTCCTTGAGTATAAGAGGACCAGCCCCTCCTAAACATTTAGACCAGTAGCCACTCCTTGACTATTAAGACCCTGTACAGTACTCAAGTCTTCAGAGCCTAGCCACTCTTTCAGACTTCAGGGACTGTATAAGTCTTGAAGTATTTAGAGTTCTGGCCACTCTTCCCATAGTAAGAGCCACAACTATTCCTCATATCTACAGAGCCTCAGCACCTTCTCAACCATTAAAAACTCTGGTCACTTTTTGGGCATTCAAGACCTGTGCACTTCTCATGTGTTTAGAGCCCCTGGACCTACTCAAGTAATTACCCCGTAGCCACTCTGTGACTTTTCAGTGGCATCAGACTAAATCAATCTTACCTTTTGTCATCTTTGTTCAAAGAGCTTGTCCAGGACAGGTGGAGTTACAAACAACCCACCTTAAGAAAAACAATTAATGTCCCTGCATTTTCTTAGAGGTGCTTTGAATGACCTAACTGCACTACTCAAAGTACTGACAACAACCTCCACGATGATAACCAGGGCCCTTTTTTCATAAGTTTTGACAATGTTTGGGGCACCTTTATAAAATATGTTCCCTAAACTGTTGTTTTTATTTTCTTCATATTCTTGTGTTTTGGTACAGAGCATTTTCTGTGCTTTTTCTTTACTTGTAATTCTGAGTCTTCCCCAGTGTTTCTTTATATCCTTTATTTGGTTCTCTTCTCATTTTCTGTATTTGTCTTCCCATGCTGTCTGTCAGTGCCTACACAGCTGTTATGCATCAATTAATCAATCACTTGGTTTTGTTGCAGTTAGTGTCGCATTTCTGTGTTATGCTTCTGCTATATATTGTTGACCGGTCTTACTGTTCTCTTATCGTGTTTGCTTTGTGTCTAAATGTATATACACTAATAATGCTAAGTTACTTCCAATACACTCTATCCGTCTTCAATTGATTTCAATTCAGTTCAAGTCAATTCAATTCCGTTCAAAATCGTTTTCTTACCTCACCTCCTAGACCAAGATTCACCTCTGTCTCCTTTCAGAGTTCCAGGTTCTCCACATAGCCTGCCTCTTGGGAACGACTCCTCAGGAGGCACGTCAGAGCAGGATACAGTCCTTTCAGTGTATTTACTGTGGCAGTCTGGAACACTAAATCACCTTCATTCTGAAGGTGGAGTTTTTAGACATGGGGGTTGGCGCTGTAATCTCTCAAGTTTTTGGACCAGATGAAAGATGCCACCCCCGTGCTTTGTTTGCCCGATGCCTCACACCACCAGAGAGGAACTACGACGTCGGAGATCGGGAGTTGCTCGCAATAAAGCTCACCTTGTGTCATCGGTTGAAGTGCCCTGAACAACTGATGCTGATATGAACAGATCTAAAGAACCTTTCTCTGCAATCTGCCAAAGGATGAAGTTCTAGACATTCCCTCGTTGTTCCCTCTGTTTCTTTCTTTTCGACTTAACTAGATCTTACAGACCAGAATCTAAGCCCAATGGGCTCTCTTGACAGTTGTCCTCAGATGAGAGCCCCTCGGAATCCTCAACCATTTCTGACCAATTGCATTGTTGGCTCAGTAAACTGGGTTTGTGGTTCATGTTACCAAACTATCACAGTAAAAGTGTTAAATCTTTCTGTTTGTGTCTGGTTGGATAGTGAGTCCTTTGTTAGGCTTGTAACAATTGGAGGATAGGTAGTTTTAGTGTTTTTAATTATTTTATCCATTTTAGTAACACAATCTCAATGTCACCTGCATTACATAACTTTCAGAGATAAATTAAAGTTGTAAGATTAAACATAGAATGCACTCAGCAGAAGGAAAAAGTTATTAATAATGTTTTATTCTACTTTTAAAAGTAGAATAAAAAAAGTGGTTAAAAAACTATCAGAAATGTTAAGAAGTCGAATGTTAAGTATCAATAAGTACTTGGTGCTCTATGGATTATTTAAAAAAATACCCATTTTTCTTCTTAGAGTCTTCTGTTAAGATTTTTAAATCTCTAATTCATCACATGAACAATGAAAAAATCTAATAAGATAATGGTGGCTTCAATTGTAATTTTATATTAAAAAAAAGAATATATATATATAATAGTAAAATGAAAGTGGTGTAGGAACTTTCAATACGAACATAAAATACATACTGCATGAAATATGCCTAACAGAGCTCTTTGATTTGATAGGAACATTAGCTTGACACTACAAACTTTTTATCTTCTTGCCATGAATAAATTGTTCAAAAATGCTGAAAGCAAGTCACTGTGTGCACGACAAAGATTCCGAATGATAGGAGCTAATAACTACAGTATAGCTAATTAAGGACTAACCAACGCAAATCAAACTCAAAGCATCAACTCAAAATATAGCAAGGATAAATCTAAGATAAATGCACAACCTGACCCCCAACCCCCCAAGTAATTACTGTCCATTTAGATGATTACCTATAATTACATGTAAACCAGCAGCATCAGATATGTGGTTGAGAGACCCACAAAGGAGGCTATGTAGAAAATAAAACTGGAGGAAGTTGGAATCAAAGAAATAGTTGGAAGGAAAAAGCTGCAGTGCAGTTAGAAAAGCAAGTGGTTCAATAGGGGGATATATGGGGGAGTGGTAAAGAGCTATGAGCAGTTAAGGAAGGAGAGCTCATACACTTGTTGACAAGTGTTTTTGTCAGCCTGGGTCAAGTGGTTACTGTCTTTCCCTTCATATACAATAAATGGGTGAAAAGCAGATCATTAATCCTCTCTCATTAACAGAGATGCAGCAGATCTCTGACAGCAACAGTAATGGCGGGTCAATGATCTGGTCTCCTTGACAGTGATGATTCTTTTTCTACAAGTCATGTGATATTCAAATTGTTGTCCTTAGAAATACTGTAAGGGCCTTATCCATATTTTCCTGTTTTAACAACTACTCGTAATGCGTAATGACTGATGTAAATGATGCCAGATGTCTAAATTTCTACTGATTTATTCGAGTCGAAATAGAATCCTGTTACACATCTACAGCACATTCCCCCTGCACATAATCATCACAATCTACAAAAGCGTTTTTAAAGGAAATTGTGGAATAAAGGATAAATACAGTATTTTTTTGGTAAACTGTTGAATTCAGATTTTTTTCTATTGCTCTAGTTTACAACGAAATAAAATATAGCGCTTTTCTAGTCATACTGACCACTCAAAGTGATTTACACTGAGGTGATGTCTCACCACCGATGAGTACTTATTGGGTAAAGTACCTTGTCCAGAGGCACATTGACATGTGACAGGAGACAGCCGGAGTAGAACCTGCAACCTGAAATTTAAAGTGATGTGACATGAGAAGAATGAGGTCACCTTCCAATAATCTAGTTTTTTAGATGTTCAGTATCAACAATACTAAGAAAGGAATTATTAATAAACTACAAAAACTCAGGAAAAAAACATTTGTAAGCTCAAAAAGGTAATATTGATTCTGTGTATGACAGCTTTTTCTGTGGATTCTGCAATCAGCTCAGGCAGATTATGGGCACACATAATTGGTTTTACCAGGGCTTTAAAATATACATACTTGAAGGGATACCTTAAAAAAACTCTAGGTCTTCATGAAAACTCCAGCAGCCAATTGGCCTCAAGGGTGGTTTTCCACAGCCTTGTGGAGTTTGCAATGAAGACCTTGAGATGGTTGTTGATGTTCCTTCAGGCATTCCAGGATTTATGCGTGTGGTATTGAGTCATGGGCTTTGTTTGTCAGGTTCCTACAGTCTTGGGTGGAACCAGACCCCAAGCAAAGATCCTCGATGTTATATTTGACTAGGATCTGTTATTTAAATCCCATATCAACTAGGTCCTAAAATGTGATTTTTTTTTATTTTAGGAGTGTTGCCCAAATTAGAATTATTCTTTCCAGCAGTAATACTTAAAAAAGAGTGTATGCATATGTTGAAATATTGCAATTGTTTACAACTCCATAAAATGCGGTTCTAATGAAAATTTAAATAAATATAATTTAAATTATTTTAAACATCTTGTTAAATTTAGAATATAATCTAAATTCTCACATATAAACCTCTTAGTAACCAATCAAATCATCAGAGATTGGGTTGATCTAAATGTTTCTAACAAAGCACTTGTACTTGTAGTCCTAGAGTGACAGGCAGATGTTTTATTTCTTATTCTCCTCTCTAATTTTAGTAGCAAACACCCAGTCTACTTTTAAGACAAGGCTTAAACTTCCCTTTTTAATAAAACTTATAGTTAGACTGTCTTTGGTGAGTTATTTCTGTTACTATGGTGACCTAAAGTCCAGGAGGAAAAACTTACAATTCTCCTAGCTCAGGTACATCTCTTTCCCTACAATGTTGCATTATTTGCTAATATTATTTCAACTTTTAGCTTCCTCCTACCATAGTGATGTGCTTGTATTTAATCTCGTAAATCTCCTTGACAGGGGAATTGCCTGAGTCTTTTCTGCGGGAAACTGTATGTGCTCCATTTCTTCCTGTAGCCTTCTGAACAAATTAAGAGCTTATCTGTTGAGACGTATCTGTTTTAGATGAGGCTATTGTAGCCCCTACAGCATTTAAATGTTTGGTTTTTTTAAATTGAGAAAATAGGCTACAACCTTATTTCTTCATGCTGCCCAAGTAGAAGTGAACGCTGCAAGGTTTCCTTACATAATAAACTTCTTGACGTCACATTATTGTTTTAAAAATAAATGTAAAATTAGACTTAATTGACTTTATTATGAATTGACACTACAGATATAAAGTAAATAGTTTAAATTGTACATCATATAAAGTTATAGGTCCTGAATCTTACAA
>JAVLVB010000646.1:3262624-3360809 GCA_032876305.1 Orestias chungarensis
CACACACACACACACACACACACACACACACACACACACACACACACACACACACACACACACACACACACACACACACACACACACACACACACACACACACACACACACACCTCGCCTGCCTGTCCCCTCCTCCCATCCGGCTCCTGTTCTCTGTGCAGCCCTCCGTCCGCCCACTTGCTCCCGTCCTTCACTCCCTTTTCTTGTCCCTCCTCCTCAGAGGACCGAGTCTGTCTCCTTCTGCACTTGTCCCTCCAGTCAAGGAGAAACTAATTGGAGGAGCGAATAAACCAAAGGAACTTCAAATACACTAAGCTACAGAAAAGTTTACTTCTGCACAGCATGCCTCAGAAAGGTAAGCCTCGCTTCTCTTTCCAGTCTGTGTTTTTGTTGAGTCCATTCATCCGTTCTAAGCCTGGAGAGAAAAAAGTTTATTTGCGGTGAAAGCAACATTCCTGTTCTGTAGAGTTTCGAGTAATAAAATAGGATCATCAAATCAAATCAAATTAGGACAAAATCAGGAAATAAGAACGACAAACATTTTTAAAGGTCGCTTTCATCTCATTTCCCAGCACCAGTCCAGGTTACTGGTCCAGACTGGGTTCGTTAGAATAAACGTGAATGGGCCTGTATAGGTCTAAAACAACTGCTTCATCATGCTGGGCCGAACAGAACAACAGCGAACCGGGCAGTTTGATTCAATAATGAGCGCATCCTGTTTTTAAAACCACTTCCTTTGATTATTATGTGACTTGAAATTGTTGTGAAAACGGATAAGGTTAAAACATTTTCAGGCTTAAACTAAATCATTTAGCTTTCATTGTTCTTTAAATGTAAGAATCCAAACATCTGAGAAAAATCTACTGATTCCTGTCTTGGGAAATCGTTTTGTTATCCCTGCAGAAATAAAGGAAACTTTAAGCTCTGCTTCATGAATTTCTATATTTATGGAGTCTTCGCCAAACACCAGGCGGTAGTTTTCCTCCGTCTTTAGCTGAAGGCCAGTTCAGGCCTCCCTGCAGACCTCAGTATAGTTGTAGTAATTATGAGAAACCAGCTGCTCACTGGGAGACCCGCTAAAAACATCCCAGCAAACTATTCACTTAAATCGGACTTCATTGGAGGGGATCCCGCCTGACAGCAGCAGTTCCTCAGAAGCGCTCTGGGTAGAACAGTTCCACCTGACTGATGTTATGGAATAAACTGGGAACTTTACATCTTGAAGAAAATGACTTGAAGCAGATTTGACCTGTAAACAATAAATACAAAAATCATAATAATAAATTATGTTTTTTTTCTTCTTTTGGTTTGCTGGTCCGTTTTATTTCAGATTATTGTTAAACATTTATATAATTTTCTACTGATGTAATTAAACCCAATATAGCTATCTTTGTACATATTGTTCTAAATTAAAATCAGCTTTTTAGTCAAGTGATCATTATCTATGGGAGTTTATTTTAGATTAAGAAAAGGCATAAACAGACATGGCTTCATTGGAATATTGGCAGGACATTTTTTCTAATTGCCTGATAGAAACGGCCTAGTTATCTAAACAATCTTAGAATTTGAGCATGGAATAAAAAACCACCAAGCAGAGTGAGAACTAGTTTGTAATTATGGGTTTCAACATGAAATAAATTAAATTGCTTACAAAGTAAGAACAAATGTAATTATTTGACTAAATCCGATTGAACTAATCCTTAGAGTTTGAGAGGTTAAGACATAAATAAAATAAATGATCATAATTATTATTTAGCAGCAGTTTTGCCTCTGGAGCTCCATCACCTCCTCCATGTCAGCCGCCTGCAGGAACCAGACTCCCCGCTGAGGTTTTGTTCCGCTTTCTCTCAAACGAGCCGCAGCTTCTAAGGAGGCACAAAAGCCGGACCGAGCCGAGCCGGGCCGAGCCGAGCCCGGCCGGGCTGGGCCGGGCTCGGCTGCTCCAGCTCTTTGTGCTCCTCTCTCCGTGTTGGAGGGAAGCAGCTCCGTCTCCTCCATTATTCAGTTAAATGACAGCGGCAGAAAAAAAAAAGAAGCCGCTTTCAGGCTTTTCATCCAAACTTTTGTCGCTCAAACAGAAAACTATGTGAAGCAGAACCATGTGGTTCCATGTGGTTCCATCATTCTCCAACAACAAGCAGTTTTCTCTACGCTAATGGGAACATGGACGGAAAGAAAACGGAAAACTGCTTTAAAAAATGCAATTAAAGTTCACATTTTTCATTTGATGTGTTCAGATTTTCTAGATGGAATTATTCTGCAGTATTTTAATACATTTTTCCTCGTTTCTCAAGTGTGAATATTTATTTCTGAGAATATTAAAACTAGAGCGCTTCATGTGTTCCAGTTTTCATCTGCTGTCCCAGGCAGCTATTCACTTAAAAAAAAAAAAAGAATACATTTAAATTACACTGTAAAAATAAATGCAAACATTACCCGAGATTTGAATTTTATTTTGTCTTTTTTTCAGTTTCTGAATTGAACATAATTGAAATAAATTGAACAGAGTAAGTGAAGTTCAGCAGAGGGTGGGAGAGATTAGGGCTAAATGGGCTTAAACATTTGGGGTTCACATTAAACTAAGATGCTGGCTCGGCTCTAACATGTTGGGATTTATTTGGTTTATTGGTAATGAATGAAATGATCAACGCAGTAAAAGTTATGAACTGTGACTTGTGGCTAAGTGGGTTTTTTTGTTTTAATTCCACTGTAAACCCCAATAACAAAGCAGAACTTTAAAAAAAATAACCCAATCAATTGCCTCACGTTTTTTGAGTTCCTAAACTAAAAAAATTGAGATCATTGCATATATATTTTGAGTTCATGTTAAGCGTAATTTTAAATTATCATTAAATTAGATTTGTTAATTAAGCCAACTCAAAAATGTTATGTTTCTGCTACTCAGAATATTTTATTCAACTGGCTCATTGCAATAACTCAAGAAAACTTACTAATTTCAAGAATGAAAAGTCGAGATATTTATGTTTCAAGAACTTAACATTTATTAGTTTCTCCAATCAATGGTTTAATTACCCACAACTCAAAAACATAGACCAGTTACAGCTCAAAATCCTTTACCGCCAAACTTAAAATATTTGTGGCAACTGATTGCCTTTATTAAGTACCCTTGATTGTAAAGTCCAAAAACAAAAACAAAAAACATAAAATTTAAAGTATACATATTATTTTCTTTCAGCACAAAATGAAACAAACAGAAATAATATTGTTAAATTCAGTTTAACAACAAATAGAAAGAAAGTGTGCTATTTGGCTGAAAACCCTTGTGGAATATGCTCTAACAGAGTGAGCAATCAGAACCCACCACTCCTATTTAGATCTTGAGTTAGACACACAACATAAGATCATTTTTAAACGTCTCCAGTTTGGGTGAGAGTTTAGAGTCATCAAGACCAAGCAAGATTTTTTGCGTGAACTCAAAAGTTTTCGTCAGTACTTGGTGATATCAGAGATGTAGTGTGTAGATTAGGCTGAAGATTAACAGAAAGGCATCAGCAAGCCTGGGGAGATTGACGACCACATCACCCTCTAGGACGACGAGAAACTCTTGCTGAGTGGTAGTAAAGTGGGCTTGTGGCATCATCACTGATGGTTGTAAGGAGGACTACTGATGCATCCGCAGGATGATTCATCTGGCTCTTTCTTAGCATCCTTAAAAATTGAAAAGGAGATCATTTACTTATTACACTTACAGAAACTGGCTGTGGCAATTTTGATTACAGTTGGACGTCACATAGATAACAATAATACACAAGTCTGAAAAACTCCTGTTTATTCTGTAAACTCACGCATGTGTTCTAATGACACCCTCCTTGATTTTCTTTGCGATTTATTTTTTTTGATGCCTTAATGGGCTCAAAATTACAATTCACACTTAGAAACCTTGCCAGAGATTTGTAGTTGAAACACTGTTACATATACAGACATTCCAGTGTGTTGAAAATAGCATGAAAATATGAACTGGTTACTTACCACACATGTTCTGAAAAATCCAGAGACTTACTCGCGTAGATACACAGGAAGAGCATGAAGAACAGTGGTAAACCATGTGTGGATATCATGTAATTCCTAAAAGGATTAAAATAGTGACAATAGTGACAAGTTTACTAATCAAACCCAATGCCAAACGGCTCCAAGTAATTATAAATGAATTAATTACCAATATCTGCACATAAACCCATTAATAACCAGCTGACTGGTGAAATTGTGGAATTCAAAAGTTTATATGAAGCATCAAACTCCCAACATTACACTAAAATTGTACCTGTGAAATGTATAATTACTTGTGTACATTTCTGCATAAGCATCTGCAGTCTTTCCAGTTTCGGAAGCTTTCTGTCTAAATAATGTCAGACGATGAGTGAGGCGATAAAGCTAAGTTAGTTCGGTTAGTTGGTTTAATCGTTGCATGTACCTGCATTGAGGAAAGGACAGTAACAGCAATTATTATTTCATGATGAAGGAAATTAGGCAATACTACACATAATGTGGCAGGCAGTAACAAATATAAACAGAAAAAATAAAAAAGTTACCTAAATTAATTAATTAATTAAATTTGTTTAGCAAGTAAAAAAACAGAATAAAACGTTTACTACTATTACCTCAGACTGCATATGAAGAGCTTTGAGCAAAGTTAGGTAGAAAGTTAATTTCTGCACACATCGGCTTTTTGATGTTGGGGTGTGAAGGTTCATTCTCAGGTTTTTTTCCAACTTCGTTTCCCTGCATTTACAGCGAACTCCTGACATCCAGCCCTCCTCATCTTGGTCGTGTAATTGCCCATTTTAAACTTGGTGCTGTTCTACCAACCATTCCATCCATACTCAGATCGAGCGTCTCTTGACTGAAATGTGCAAACGCAATCATCATGAAAGCATGGCGGAGGGCTAACTTTGAAAAAGTGGCTGTGCTGCAGTCTGCAATGTTTAAATACATGTTCTAGCGGTAAAAGCTGTACACAACTTACAGTGCCAAGTCATACTTCTTCCAACAATCTGAAAACACACAAAGAATATTGTATTACGGGACACGTGTCATGATTTCAAACGATCTTACCCATCATACTAACAGTGTACAAAAATATAAACAAACAGATCAAAACAAAGTAGATGTGCAGTATGTCTGTTAGACTATTCAAAGCATTTTATTTCACAAATAAGTCAAAGTTGGGTAAAGTTGGGCTCGTAGCATCCATTAATTCTTATCATAGCAATAACTAAACCAATATTAACCAATATTTTAAATTTTGTCCGCCTTAAAAACACATTGAACCTCCAGAAATAAATATTCATGCAAGTTTTATGTTGACTTCTTACATTCACAACTGGGACACACAATGCAGAGCAGAGCTTGAGTGTTACCCTTTGCCAATGTCTCCCGCTCTTTCCCTCGGCTCCAGTCTTTCTGCCTGATGGGGAAGTGCAGGCAAATACTACAAACTAAAAATGTGAGCGGTTCAGGTGCAAGCAACTTATTATTTTAATTTAAAAGTAATTTATTAACCAGCCAACATTTTAATTTGCTAACTATTAGGAAAACTAAAAAAACAAATGTATATAAACGTGTGTGTGTGTGTGTGTGTGTGTGTGTGTGTGTGTGTGTGTGTGTGTGTGTGTGTGTGTGTGATATTTAATATATAAAAATATATTTAATGCAATTCATTTCTTCTTAATTCGTACCTAAATTGATTGATTTATTTTTTTACTTTCAAAATAAAATATAAATACATGTTTGATCTATGAAGGTTTCAGTAACTCTGAGTTAATCATTTTAAGTAACAGGTACATGAAACGTAAAATGTTCATATTATTCAAATATTTCAAGTTAAATCAACTCAAAAAGAAGGAAATTGCTACTGGCACTCAACATCTTTAAGTAAGTACAACTGTTAAAGATTTAAGTTCACACTACTTAACATAATTACTTATTTTGAACATTGGGGTTTACAGTGTGGTGAAAGTGTAAAGTGGATCATTATTTCCAGTTTTGACTCTGTCACATCTCTTCCCCTTGCAGCTATAACAGCTGATCAGTAGAGAGACGTATGCTTGTTTGAATGAGTGGCTGAATGAGGCACCAGCCTAAAACTGCTGTCAGTGTGAAAAACAATTCCCAACTTTTGTCCATTTACAATTTAAAGTCAGAACTGCTAACTAAGTTTCTTCATCCCCACTGGTTCCCAGTGAATGCCACACATTTTAGCTGGGGTTGTACATGCTACCATAATAACTTACATTTTAAATCTTTTAGTAGTTTTGTTACATTTTAAATAATTTACAGGCAAATTAGTACTTTGTTAATTTCAACAAACCAGAGATCCTCATAAAGATTCATATTCCTTAATCAATTATATGTGTTAGAATTTAACTCCTGTCTAAAACTTATGAAACTTACATCAATTCTACATAGTCATAAAACCTAATTATATGTATGCAACATCTTTCGATCCTCCAAGCAGCTTAAAGAGCTGAAATACAATGATCCAGTGTTTAACTCATTATAATATCATAAAGGTCTGAAAAATGATCTGTGTTTTGTGGGCACAATATAAAACATATTAGCTGCCCCAAGTATAGTAACTTTTATAATAATGGTGCTATTACATTTATTTAATTCTATTTAGGTTTTGATACACAAATTAAAGCAGTTGCAAGTAGTTTGTAGGTGCTAAGAGTAAAGAATATAATGTGCTGTTATCGCTCTTCCCTGCATAGATGATGGGATCCTAACAAGCTCATAATAGCCAATTAATTACTTACACTGTCTGCTCAGGTCACAAGGTTTTATTTACGGCTACAATCTGGAGTTTTAAAGCAGCATTATCCTAATAATAATTCAGTTTAAATTTTCCACATCCTGACTGTCCTGAAACTGTAACTATATTGGGATGTTTTGTTTTTTTATCCAGTTAACTTCATGCTCTAAATATTGTAATAAGCACTACAGCATCTGAAATGTCAGTATATTTAATTATAGCTGAACAACAAATCTAGAGGTATTGTTTTTCTCTGTAATTCTTGCCCATGTTGCTTTGCCACAATTGCCTTAATAATAATAAAAAATATATATACATTTTTTAAAATTTTCTAGTTTCTGTTTTGCTTTGTTTTGCTGCCCAACAAGAAAATAAAGTGTGGCAAAGGAAATCATCCATAATGGAACAGTGAAAGGAAGTGGATAAATGAAGACTTTACACTTACAGCGCTTTAAATGTGACAAATGCTCACCTTTAGCTGCTATACATGCTTCAACCCCTATGGAGAGGCTTTCCACAAAGTTAGGTGTTGTCAAGAGGACGTTTAAGAGGTCAGATATTGATGGTGGATGAGAAAGTCCAACTGCTCCAACTTTTCTATAAGCTGTTCTGTTTAGTTGAGGTTGAAACTCTGAGCAGGCCAGCAAGTTCTTCCACACCAAACTCACGTATCTATACTTTTATTTACTGTTCTTCGTACAAAAAGATTGTTGACAAACTATATCTGCAAAGTTGAGGGAATAAAACTGTCCAAAACCTCATAGTACTTGTATTAAGTGTTCCTTTCACAGGGACTAAGTGGCTGGAACTCCATCAGCCCAGCTCCATCCTCGACCACCAACCCTTAAAATTGGCTAAATGTATTCCTGGACATACTGTTTTACTGGCAACCCTCAAACCCAGTTTTATCTGTTGGTATGCTGGACGGCATGATTAGTCAATCCAGTGAACACTTCTCCTCCACTCCAGGATGTATTGACAGAGGGCTTTGCACCGCTACATTTGAAGCTTTGCATCACTTGGTGATGTAATACTTGGATACATGCGTATGGGTAACATCCCATCAAATTACCACTGAATAATTCCTTCGCCTCACATGTGGGATTCATTCTTTCAGTAGTCTGAGTGGATGACTTAAAACTTTTTGCAATATAGCCTGTTTTGCGAAACAGCCATTGGACCTTCGATAAATGTATATTTGTTTATTATGTCCTAAAATCTATAGTTATATAACAACTCATTAGTGAAGCTGCTTCATAAAACACTTAAGGCAGATTTTTTAACTCAAGCTTTTTAATGATTATAACTTAAGTTTTTCAGTTTATTCCCTGTTTTGTTGACATTAGTTTATCTTTTGTTTATTATTATTATTATTATTATTATTTATTATTATTGTTTTATTGAATAAGGTCTTGTAAAACCGTGTTTATGCTGCATTTAATTATATTTTTGGTGTATTTAAGCCTTTCAAATGTAGTTAAAAAGGTGCCTTGAATTGATCTGGATAATATTTTTAAAATTAATGTTGTGACCTTCTACAGCTCATATAATTTTTATGTAAGAAGTTATGTAAAAAAAACAAAAAACTTTACTGACTCACTCAAAGAGAAGTGAGAGTGTCAAAAGCTGTTAAAGATCGTTTAGTACAATTTATTTTAATTCATTTTAAGTATATACCAGCAATTCAAAACATATGTTGTCTCAAGAAACTTAAAAAACAACAACAACTGAATTCAAACATGCCATACAAACAGATTCTAACTCAATTTCATACCTTCCAATTGCTTTTACTTGTTGAACAAAAGTCAAGTTTAGTCAGTTTATTAATCAAAATCAATCATAACCCTGCAGATTAAATTGAGTCCCTGAACTGCAGCATTCACTGCATATTAGGCTCAACATCCCAAACTACAGAGAATCTTAATCAATTCCCACATTATAAACAATAAAGAAAGTGGCAGTGCATGACAAACTACTTGTGATATTTCCTAAAACTGTCATAATATGATTTTTCTGTTTCCAGATTATAGAAGTCATCCCAGCTGGGAGACTGGTGTTGCTTCAATGATGCAAAACAGTAAGTATATTTGTTACGTTTTTTTCTTACATAGTTATCTCTTTGTATTTGGTGTAATACAGTTTCACCAATTGGTGTAAAAACACAACATTTAATAATTTCTTCAGTAATTTTAACCCAGCTGTAAGTGTGTTTATGGTTGTGTGTCCCTGTGGTTTCGCTCTGCTGAACTATCCAGGGTATACTTCATCTTTCACCTGTAGACTACTGGAATACTCTCCAGCGTCTCTTCCTCTGAATGACATCAAACATGTAGTGAAAATGGAGGCATTCTTACGAACACGCTAAAGTTGATTGAGAGTCACTCTAATGTAAATATTTTGGGATGGTGAGTGAAAGGCAAAGGACCAACCAGCACATTCTAGGGAGAACATCAACACAGAAATCCCTTAACAATATGAGTATCTTGTAGCTTTCATAATTGTAAGAGAACAGCGCTAAGCACTGTTATGTTTTGCAATCCAGTTATAATTATTCAAAATAGCATAGTATTTTTTATTAATTAAATCCCTTAATCCCTCCATTGTCTAAATTTACTTAATTTTACCTAGTCGTGGGGCGCTGGTAATCTTTGGACAGCTCCCCAGTTCAGTTTTCATTAAGTCCTGCATTAGCAGTTTTATCCTATTCTATTCTATTCTATTCTATTCTACTCTATTCTATTCAGCTGCTTGAATGTATTCTATTCTTACTGTTAGGTGAAAAGGCTTGCCTTTGTGTGATAGCTTTGATTTGAATGTGAGACTGATTACTTGAGCATAGGACGGCTAGATGGAATATTTAAGGCCTATCTGCTCAGTTTATCAATTCATTTGCCAGCTATTGTAGGTGGATAAAATATAATTCATATTTGTACAACTCCGTTCAACTCAGTTTATTTATGTAACACAAATTTACAACATATTGTCTCGATGCACCTTATGAAATATCATTTATTTCGCACAACTAGAGTGTATTATTACACTGAATTGCTGTTCATAAGCTGTTACTTATCTAACCGAGAGTTTGAACAACAGAAAAAAACTAAATAAATGTAACTGTAAAATTTTAGCTGACTAATGAATCTGGGTGGCAGAAGACGGAATAAACATTATTCTTAAGTAGCACCAATGATTTATACCTTTGGTACAACTTCAGCACACTTTTGATGTAAAGTATTATGATCATTGTATCAGTGCCTTAGAAATAGAGTTTAGGCAGTAGTAGCAGCAGTTTATCGATTAGAAAACACTAAAAGCGTTTTACTCTACCTATCTGCTTTGGTAGAAAATGACATCAGAATTGGGCCTTTCCATCTGGATTCTTAAACTGGTGCTTGATAAAATGAGCTAAATAAATTTATTATCTATTATATGTGTGTGTAGGTTCAGGTCCTCTCAGATGCTTTCAAGTACTGTGTATTTTTTTAAATGATGTTGTAATCTTTTATTGTCATAGATGCGGATGTTGTTCCTATTTTCCCCTATTTTGGTATAAACTCAAAACAATTTATAATACATTTTTATACATATATATCAAGTGAAGGATTACCAAGTAAGCCATCATGCTCCACTTGTGAAAATAAATATATTGAGTCTAACATTGGCAATTTGAAATGATAGTACCAAGCTGCTGGATGGAACATCATAAAAAAAAAAAAACGGAAATGGGATTACTGTTATGGGGGTTGTGTGGAGTGTGGCCAGGATGACAATCATCTCCTATAAGTTTGAGGTCACCGTTTTTAGCTGAAAGAATGTGAAGTGCTAGCTTCAAGACCTAGCTTGAAGATGTTGGGTCGTAGGTGTCTTTGTACAGGAGTGCTTTTTTTAGCTACTGATACCTATTGGTTCTTTGGTCTGTCCTACCAGCACTATCTGATAAAAAAAAAATATATATATATATATATATATATGATCCTTGAACAACTCTGTCTAAGGCATGTGTCAGAATCACGGCCCGCGGGCCACATCCGGCCCGGAATGTAAGGTTATATGACCCATGAGATCAGTTTATATATTCTCTTTTCAAATGGCCAGGTGATGTTGAGCACAGGCAACATCGTTGTGCCATTTAAAAAATATATATTTTTATTATTTATTATTTATTATTTTATTATTTATTCATATTTCTAGATTTGTTATGCAGCATGTTCTTATTTTGAATTTGTATAATTTTGCCAGGATATATTTTATTAATAGCAAAATCTTTTGGGATACTTTAGCATGTTTATTCTTTATTTATTAGTATTATTTAATATAATATGAAACAAGAGCAAAGACATTTGAATATTAGTTCTTTCAACTTTTAGTTTTTCCCAACTTGCATCTTACTATAATGTAGGTTGGATATATTTTATTTTAACATGATATTATAAGTTATTATAAGAATCAAAGTCCCACCATGTAACATTTTAAATTTTAAAGTTGTAGTGTTTTCAATAAATGTTGATCCTATTTGGCCCTCGAACTCAAGTGTGTTTTGGATTTTGCCCCCTGTCCAATTGAGCCCTCAACCCCCCGATTTAAAGGAAAGAGCTTTGTTTTTGTTAATCTGAACAGGCCAGTCTTTCTGGTGCGATCATAACATAATGATGAATTAGAATTTTCTTATACAGGTGAAACTCTGTACCTCATCCGCCTTGGCGGCAGTGTGTCTGCTCTGCATCTTCTCCATGTTGCTATCTGGAGCTCTCTATAGTGATTCTGGTTAGAACTCATATTTTCTATTAAAGAACAAACTAAACTTTAGCTCTGATGACGTAGAAGGAGTCTTGGTGTCAGCTTACATCCCGAACAGTTTATTGTTTAACACTTTAGATTTAGTCTTTCATTCAGTTCGAAATGTAAATATTTGGCCAGCACAGTGGAGCATTTGGTAGAACTGAAGCAAGAAGGCTCAGGGTTTGATTCCACCTTGGGTCTTCTTGCAAGGAGTTTGCATGTTCTTCCTGTGCATGCCTGGGTTGTCTTCAGTTACTCCCACTGTTCAAAAACATGACTGTTAGGCTGATTTGATACTTTAAAATGTCTGTAGGTGTGAGTGTGTGCGTGCATGAGTGGTTGTTTGTCCTGTCTGTCTCAGTGTTGCCCTGCGATGGACTGGCAACCTGTCCATCTAGCCTGATGACCGCTGTAGTCTGCACAAGCAGACCCTCGCAACCCCACAAGGATAAGTGTGTTAGAAAATGGATGGATGGACGTAAATATCTAATCATAATTACAACTAATCTCGCCACACATTTATATAATTACAACATCAAAACTATAAAAATAAATACATTAGGTTATAATACTTAATCAGATAAGTTTTAGTTTATGTTTTCTGTATTTTCTTAGAAGTTTACAGGCTTCATGTGGACTTTATGAACATTTAATGATATATCTAAGCTTAGACCACTTTAAGAACAGGCAGTTTTGCTTGGTCTTAAACTTGAAAAAATGAATAGGTTGGAAACATGATTATAATTAGTTTGAATTTAGCATTGAAAAAAGCTCCACTCCTCAGTAGGTCAGAGTTTTGAATTAGTGCCAATTGCCCAAAGAGCTAAACAAATCTCCTGAGTATTTGTTCCTTCTCTAACAGTAACAAACAACAATCCTGGTACATATTGAACCAGTGTTTGAAAATAGAGGAAGGTAAAGGTAAAAGGATGCCTTGGTGATGTCAGTGAGACCATCACCTGTCTGCGTTGCCATGGAGGGCCGGGGTCGTTGTTTCAGTTGGATGGCTTTGTTGACAAAGACAGCCTCCCGTTATTGTGGAAGTTAATTGAAGTCAGGTGCAGTGTGAATGAGCTGATTTGACGGGAAAGCTGCCGAGCTTTTCCCTGGGGCCCGCCTGCTTTGTGTGTGTATGTTTATGTATCACAGAGGAATGGGGCCAAATTGAATCCATATGTTTATCTATTAATTCAGTGTCAGCAAAGGAGAGCCGGAGTGTGTTTCTCTCAGAAATGACGCAGTGATTAACATTTCTACAGTCAAACCACTAACCATTCAACACACAAGAAATATGGGACAGCTTGAGAATAATAACGTCTTACTCAGTCGCACTAAAAGTCAACAGCAGTTACCATATTAGGGATGTCTGTTCCCCTAACTGACTGTTGACTGTTTAAATCTTGAAACATCGCAGTCTTTTAAGTTTATCGTCCCCAATTAGATTTCAGTTTTTGTAATCATTACCTTGTCCATGAAGATTAATTACGTTTGTTTGTAAACCCAGAATTCAAGGTGCTCATGCACAATCATAGACTGTTTCGATGTGGCTACACTGTAATACATACTTGGAAAAGTGTTATTGTGGCAAGTTTTTACGGAATTACGGACATCTTTGATCTGTCTCCTGAGACATAACAAGAATGCGTTTGCCCACATAGTTTTTTCTTTATCAGGCCAAAGACATTTTTTCCGCTGTGTCTTTTTAACCACATGTACCTGGTTTTCTGCTTGTATGAGATGAATCATAAACTTTTTTTGTTTACTGAAATTTTGTTAATGTTGCATGGCTACTTGCAGTTTGCAACTTGTGATCAGTGTAGGTAAGGAAAAACCTGTTGATGTTTTATTGAAATCCATTCACAACCTATTCCTTTTTTCCTCTGTTGTAGATATAGGTGATTGAAAAAGTATTTGTGGGCTCTAATATTTCTAACATTTCCTTTAAACCCTCACCACATTAAATGGAGTATGGCCTGTATGTAGCTGGTAGCTCAAAATGTGATCCTCATCAAATACTATAGAAACATCAGATCTGCTATGTAATGCATATATGACTCATACTCTGTAAGATGAGCTTTATTAACTGTTATAGTTTTTAGATGGTCTTTCAACTGCCTGATAAGAAAGCTTCCTGTCAGTCCTTACCTGCAAAACCATATACATCCCCTTACCATGGTTTGGATTTTTTTGTTTTGTTATTTAACAAATACGGACCAGGCTTTGGTCCCTATGAGGACAAACACGGTTCTTGGGTTAGGTGTCAGGTCTTTGACTAGGGTGTGGATTGACTTATGGTAAGATTTTGGGATAGGCATGAACTGGTAATGGTTAGGTTTAGGGTTAGAAGTCAGGATTAGGCTATAGAAATTCACGACAAATGAATGGAAGTCAATGTTAAGTCCCTGAAAGAATACAAAAACATTTTGTGTGTGTTTGTGTGTGTGTGTGTAACTTGAATGCATGATTTAGTAATTCACTGATGAGAGGTTTATAAATCTGCAATATGTTTCCCTGCACAGAGACCATAAAAGCAACAGACAATGGATTCAGTGAAAATCTCTACTTAACCTTCAGTGTCAAAACCCTGTGGTCCTGCTGGCAGCTCAACAGTTTATAAACACAGATTAAAGCTTTATTCCTGTTATTTTTTAGCAAAGTTTAATGAACAAGAGCTAAATACATATTTAAAAATTTAACAGATTTAGACAAAGAAATGTTGAACAAAATAAATCTTATTACACTCTGACTTCATTTTTTGTGTTAGAATTGCAACAGCTGGGCAGTAAAGTTAGTCGAAACCCTATAAATTGGTGTGTCAGACTAGATTCTAGTGTTGATTCTTATTTTGCAAGAGGTGCCACAAATCACTGCGAACAAAATTTTAACCAATGGATGTAAACAATCTGTCAATTCAATTCAGTTCAAATTAAAAAATAACTGACTAATCCCAAAATTAATTAAATATATATCATATATCATATATGATAACTGTTTTTGTTGCTTTGGGCCTTTATGTGCGTTTAAGGACAACTCACCACGCAAATGTTCCTTTGTACTTCTAATCAAAGTTATTTATCGTATCCATTTATTTTTCATTCAGATTTCTAACTAAATCTGTGATTAGTAAACTGAGCAAAGTAAAAGTACAAAAACTGTTTAACAACACCTGAACACAATCACACTGGATCATTAATAACCCCTTCACCGATTTCAGTATACACAAACAGAATTCTGCTCCCTACTGGAGATAAAACACACAAAGAAAAGAAAATGGCTTCTACATGAACATTGCTTCTTTGCAGTATCATCTTTATTTGTTCCTCGGTCCTCCCCGGAACAGAAACAGTCTTCCTCATCAGGTTGTTGTACCTTTTAAGGCCCTGGTTTGGATGCTGCTGCTCTTACTGGTGGTTGCAGAGGAGATTACACCTTTAACAACAGACTGAGGTGACCTTGAAGGACCTAATTATCTTCAGAAAGTACAGCCTTCTCTTTACCTTCTTGTATAAGGCTTCTATGTTGTGGAACTTTCCTAGAAAGTTGACCGTATGAACACCAACTAAAATAAGATGATTGAAAAGGGGTGAGAGTAGAGGGGACTGTACACCATTCCATGAAAACATTTCTTCAGTCTCAGAAACTGTGGTCTGTGTGTCAGGTAGTGTTTGATTGATTTGTTGAGGCCTCTTGTGTCTTCTGGAGTTTCTGACAAAGCCTGCCATGTTCAGTGCTTCTTTCCTGCTCTGCCCTGCTAATTGATGATTGTTCACTTGTAGTGCTTTCGTAGAACTCCAATATATTCTCAATCAGTGCGAGGTCGTCTGTGTCATGTCTGTCACAGCCTTCCAGCTTTCCTTGTTCTTGATACTGATTTCGTGCCTGATGTGATATCTGCTAGTGTTAGTCTTTGAGCACCATTCTGCACCATGGGCCAACTTTTGATGCTCACACTGATGCCACGTCTCTTTTATTAAAGATTTATTTGTCTTTTGTTTAATCAGTTTTGACTTTTGAATGGTGTGCTGGTGTGGTAACCTTGGCGTGGTAGGTAGTGATTGTTTGTGGTGCCTTAAGATACCTTAACTAATCAGAACAAAAGTTGCTGAGAGGGAAAAGTTGACCCTTAACAACCCTTGGTATCATCCGCACAATAAGTTACAGCTTCTACAGTTAAGAAGGTCTATTTACATTAAAAAGGCAATCTCTTTTGTTAATTTAACAAAGTTATTAAATGATTACATTTGATTGCTCTATTTGGGAGTCCTGAAACCATTTTGTAAATGTGTTCTTTATGGCAGATCTAGATGTTCCGAATATATTGTTTTTGCAGTATAAGTAAATTTTGAAGATGTATTTTTCATCCCAAAGTAAACTTGCCAAAATGCTAGAGGTTGTTTTGAGTAGGATGCACAGTTAGAAAAGAGAGGAAAGAAGAACAGATATATATCGCACCTGATATCCTCATCTTGATATTTAACCACTTCATTGCCATCGATCAACTGCTGGGGGTTTTATGGGCCCTGATGAGTGTTCATTGTTGTGTATATATTTTAAGACAATCAAATATTTTATCTTTAGTTGTAAAGTGTTAAAAATGTTCATATTTAAAGATGCACAGAACGTCCCTATAATACATATGTATAGGTCTGTTTATTGTTTTGTTATGTGTTTTCCAACATGACAGAAATAAATCTCATTAATGTGAATTGAAACTAAAATGTAAATAGTTTGAATTCTTCCAAGCACCTCTTTGATGATTTTTTGTTTTTTTGGAAACTTAGTCAAGGAATAATGGGGTCAGCATCATTTGACTTTAAATTTAAGTAATGCACATTTGGTTAGAATAATGCATTTGGCTCCTCAATAGGAATATTTATTTTCAGCTCTAATTGAGCCTCTATTGAGTAAACTGTGTTGTTACCCTCTTTTTCTTTATTTTTTTCCTTTGCTTTTAATGCCTGTCTCTGCATGCGAAGGTCACAGCGGAGTCAACCAGCTCGGAGGGGTGTTTGTAAATGGAAGACCTTTACCCGACTCCACCAGGCAGAAGATAGTGGAGCTTGCTCACAGTGGGGCTCGGCCATGTGACATATCCAGAATACTACAGGTATGCAGAGGTGCTTAAATGCCAACAATAGCATGACTTGTGGGTAAGCCTAAGTACCAGGACTTTTTTCAGGTTTGGTACCCTACATCCAGGAGAAATTTGGGCCAGAAATATGGAGCCTTTAAAAGGTTCTTAACTCCCCTGAACCTCATCTTTATCCAGTTTACAGTACTTTTGTTTGTTTTGTTGTTATTATAAATGAAAGTAAAACATAAAGTAAATTCATTGTAACACTTTTATAAGAAGCAACATCCAAAATCAAATTTTTACCCTATAAAAATATAATGCCAATGACCAACTGCCTGATTTAAGATTTGTGCTATCTGTTTGTGCAGGTGTCAAATGGCTGTGTGAGTAAGATCCTGGGTCGGTATTATGAGACAGGTTCCATCCGTCCTCGCGCCATAGGAGGGAGTAAACCCAGGGTCGCGACTCCAGAGGTGGTGGGGAAAGTCGCTCAGTACAAGAGAGAGTGTCCATCCATTTTCGCCTGGGAGATTAGAGACCGTCTACTGGCGGAGGCTGTTTGCACCAATGACAACATCCCCAGTGTAAGATCTCCTTTCAGCCCAATATTGTCAACAAGACCTTACTGTTATATCCGGTTAAATGTTAGAACATTGATAAAGTTCACAAAAACACAATGCATACTACCGTTTCGGTGTGCTAATTACAAAGGAGCAAATGCTACAAGTCAATGACTTTATGTGATATTCTGGGTTTCCGTAGTTTGGAAACTTTTCAAATTGATTTGTTTATGATGCATCTGTGATATGAATGAAATGATTTTCTTGTAAAGTGCTTCGAGATGACAACTGTGGGTTTCTTTAGAACTGTTTTCAGAATATGGTCAAAACAAAAGCACCTCAAATACAACACAGACTTTAGAAGTCAGTCATGTCCTGTGAAAACATGAGCTTCCATGACTGAGCCAGCATCAAGGGATCCATGTATGTCATGTATAACACTTTATAATTTGATAATCCCGTCTTCCAGCCTATGCAGTGAGACCGCTACCGATTATACAGAACGCAAGCACATGTCACAGTTCTGTGCACTGAACTCCATTGGCTTCTCTTAGCTGCTCACATCAAACTCAAGTAACTCATGCTGGCATACAGAGTCTTTGACAGATCAGCGTCCATCTTCCCCAACACCCTATTAAGCCCTCATGTCAACTCCCGCCTGCTCTGTTCCTCCAAGAAGCGCCAACTAACACGGCCAATGCCCCGCAAACTAGGCTCTTTTCATCTATGGTTCCAAGCTAGTGCAATGATCTTCCATATGCTATCAGATTCTCTGTACACCTTCAAGAAATCTATGAAGACCCAGCTCTTCCTAGAGTATTTCTTGCCCTAAAAGCTCTGAATGCACTTTCTACTTCCTGTTAGGGCTTAATGTTTGGTACTAGTGTTATCTGTATTTTAGTTGAATGTTATAGGTAATGTTAAATGCTCTTCCAGGAAACTGTAGGTAATTTATAATCCGCATACTTCATTGTACTTCAATGTTTAACCTCTGTTGTAAGTCTCTTTGGATAAAAGCATCCGCTAAATGTAGAAATGTAAATATCCTTTCTGTCAGCTATAACACAGCTCTGCAAATTGACTTTGCAGCTTTGAGGCTCAACAGAAGTGGGTTAACTGCAATCCTTCTTGTGGCCTTGTTTTTTTTTTCTAGAAAAAGAAAAAAAAAGCATTAAGCAGTGGCATCAAATCTCTGTGATTTTGTGTTAACACCCAGGTTTCTTCAATAAATCGCGTGCTCAGGAACTTGACCACAGACAAGCATCAAACAGGGTCTGGAGCCACTGAGGGGATGTTTGATAAACTCAAGATGCTTAACGTTCACGGAAGCTGGGGAGGACGCTCAGGATGGTATGCTGGGACGACAATCTCGAACACAGGTAAGACATTTGGCATGATGCTGTCCAAAGAAATAAAACAAAAAAATCACAACCTAAATTTCACTGTGAAGGCAAAAAATAATTATCCAATCATTGAATTTTTTTAGGTCACAAAAGTTAACTGTAAAGTGAATTAAGTTTGCTTAAAACTGCCATAAAATGTACCCACTGTTAAATGTTTAAAAAGTATTTCTCCTGTCCAGTTTACATAAATATTTCCAGCTTTCTTGTTTTTATTCAGTAATAGTACTTTAGTTTCTATGGCTTTAAATATTGTTTCTTTTGAGGACAGTTTTATTGTATTGACTAAACTTTTAGGAAGTTTGTCTAGATTCTCCATGTAAGATAAATGATATTCCCACACATTAAATTGAAACCATGTTTTGATAAATAGCCCAAATGGCTTTTTCCCACTTCCAACGAGGAGTTTTATTTGTTTTGTTATAGCTCATTTAGTTATTATAACATAATAGTCACTTCTTATGATAGTGTGCTTGAATCCTTTCCATGAGCTGATATTTGATAAATCCTTTGAAACATATATCAAATCAAACATTTTTTATGAGCACTATTATATTGTGTTCCTTTCACAATATAAACACGATATTATAATCATCTATATTTTCTTCAGCTACTTCATCATTTTTGTTACTTTTATTACTTACCTCTAATGTATAATGCAAATAAATTTTCCGACATCATCAACGCCAATTATTAATTAGCAAGTGAGATTATCATGAGTGTGTTGTGAGTGTTTCCCAGTACAACCAATATATTTTAAAGAACTTTTCAGAAAACCTGACTATTATCATTATCCTTTGCTAATAATCATACTTTCCTTCTTTAAAAGATTACATACTTCACATTTCTTGGATGGTTTAGTTTAAGTTTTAATGTTGAGTAGGAGAAACACACAACAGTTAAAATGTTGTTGTGCCACTATGTACTTGTGCACCCTACATAACCTACATAACCTTTTCACCCTACATAACATCTCTGGTAGTTTTCATTCCTTTAAGCTCCTTTACCTTAGAGGTTATGATACAATTCTTCCAATGTTACATTTATTGGGATCCCTCTCACAACTCCCTTAAATACGCTGTCAATTGGTAGCAAGTCTATCATTCATTTCATCTATCCTAATTGCTCTTCCCTTCAGTCCTCTATTCTTACAAACAACCAACAGTTTCCTTTTCCGCAAAACTTAAGCGATTTTACCGGTTACTTTTTTTTTCTTTGCTTGTTGTACCTTCTCTTCTGTATTGAGTTTCAATTACTTAATATTCATCTCTTGTACTGTTTGTTACATGTTCTCTTTAATTTTCATTGGTCTTTCACTTTGTTTTCCAAATGACGTCCCCCTCTACAAACAAGCTTTATTTCAACCTACTTCAGTTAAACGACTTACAGTGTTTGTTGTCACGTACTTTAAACTCTGATAATTGTCCGCACCAAAAAGAACTATCAGTTTCTGCATTTCTTATGTACCTCCGTCTGCCTCCCTAGTATTTCTTAATTCCAGGCACTCAAAAACAACAAATCTTTCATTGATTCAAGGTTGAGCGGAATGTTATGTAGTTTACAAAATTCTGACTCAAAAAAGGGTTAAGTATTTGGGTTTATAGTGACCCTACATATACAGACAGATGTACAATGGAGTTGTTCAGGTCAAAGCACATTTATATGTTGTTAAAATTGTTTATGTGCTGAGCAGATGCATTTATCTAAAGCAACTTACAAAGTAAGCAGTAGTGCAAAGGGTCTTTTCTCAGGTCCCACACTGTCCCACAGTGTAAATTGTTGCTGGATGACTTCCCTATTGAGCTATCAAGCCGCTATATGTTAGACTAGCCTAGAAAAATTGTTTTGTTTAAATGAAATCCAAATCCCTCCATTTTTGTAACCAGACCAAAAGAAGTATAATTTATACATAAAAACATAATTGCAAAAAAAAAAATCTATGAGCTTTTTTTAATTGATTTTATCTCATACAGTAAATAGAACTAGGTTGTTCTTTTCCAGCTTCCTCCTATATATTAGAATTCTTGTGAGAAGACAACATGTGACCTAATGTGAATGCCAGAGAAACTAGACAAAGCAAACCAAATCGGATTAATTATATTTACAACCAAGCTACAACTGACATCCAGGAGTAGCAAATGGTGACGATTTCCAGCTTGCAAAAACAGACTTAGGTAGACTCATGCGTATGCTTCACTTCCTCCTACATCACCCAGGGATTTAGCAGTGAAACCAAGCTATGCTACCTCCCCAGCAGCCAACATGTTTGTGCACGTGTTTGTGTGTGTGTTTAGATATAGCTCTGTGTGTGTGTCAAGGAGGCAGAGGGGCGTCTGCTCTCATTATCGTCTCCTTCTGCATCACTGGCCATGACACTTAGCAATGGCTTTATTCTGTTTTGCAGCCTCTGTCTGTTGGGATAATGAATAATTAGGCTAGCACTACAAAAAACATGAGTACCGCTGGGAGTTGAAGTCAAAGATTCCATGTTGGGGATCTCTACTGATGTAGAATTTAGTTAATGCTCATCCATTTTTCTTGACTTCAGTAAAATATTATATAGTGTCTTCTCATCTTGTGAATTTGCAAGTCACTGCCCTAATTATTTGACACGTAGATCCTAATAGGTCTTGGAAAAATTCCTCAAAAAATGTGTGCTATATTGATAACAAAACATGATATTGTATTTTGATGGAGACTTGTGGGCTGCACAAATGTATTTTTAGACTTTATTCCAAAGGAGCTTCTGTTGGGCTAAAATCTGGTGACTCAGCACAGGGAACTAAGTTTTATGTTCAGAAGGGTTGTTTTATCAGATAGTTCGAAAGCTCAACAATGGGCATCATGTAGGGGTTGACTTAGGACACATGAAATGTGGAATCAATTCTCACTGTGTAAAGTAGTTCCAGACGAATGGCCACTGGCCAAGAATACGATGTGCCAATTTTTGATGCTCAACTCATAGTGGAACGGGATTGGGAGTTTTGGCCTGCACCCCAAACAAAGCTCTCCTGGCTTTTCTCCAGACTCTATGCCTCATGACGGCATAGTGAGCAGATGGACCATGGCCTCACCCTCCTGAATGGTGTAAACTGGTGGCTGAGGATCATAAATAGAATAGAGTGGGGAGAGACCAGTGGTGCTTGAGGGTATTGAGTTTATGGCATGCTCCAATCACAGGTGATTGTCCGACCACTTCAATGGATCAGAGTTGCAGATAATTCATAGCTTAGTCTCAACCTCCTGCTTTGGCCACCAGATAGGGGAGGAAAAACCTGACAACAAGCAGATGGATACCACAAGTTAAGCACAAAACCCCTTCAAAAACCAGACTACAAACTGGGGAAACTTACCAGACACAAAACTGGTGCTGACATGAACATGGTCTTTAAACAGGAAATGAAAAGGAGCAGTGACTTGATTTGTTATTACAGATAGGATGTCTACCGAAGTTTACAAAACCCAAGGATCTTTGTAGTAAACTGTATCCGTTTTTAATGGATCCATGGTGGTTTTGTTGGAGGAAATATTTAAACCAAGGAAGGATGTACATGTAATGTGAAACTTTACATTTCTCTTTGGATGAAGGTGGTTTTGGAGCAAAAGAGGGTGCTGAATTCATTAAAGGAAGGGAATAGAAATTCTTGGCTGTAATATAATTTGGACCTCCATAGTCAATGCATGGCCTCAAGGAACTATCCTTTTTGCCAACGAAAAGAAACTAGCACTGGCTAGAGAAGAAAATGGATGAATAATGTGCGCTTTTAGTGATTCATCCACGTATTTTGGCTCGACTCTCTGGACCAGACAATAAACACAGGCACCCCACAGGGGATATAGAACCAGGTGAAATATCAACCGAGCAGTTGTAAGGCCGGTGAGGGAGCAGTATTGCTACAGGACTTATTAAATACCTCCTTAAGATCTTGATAAACCTGAGGGACTCTCTACATCATTGCTGGGAGTAGAAAAGCTGCTAGTGGAAAGAAAACATGAAGCAGAGCAGGACTCTTTCAGTGTTGTTCCCTTAGACAAAGCTTGTCAGTGATTTGGTGGGACAGAGAGAGAGGATGTCCATCCAGGGCCAGGACGTTTTGAGTAGATGGAGCTGGTAATAGTTGAATTTTATCTATGGCAAAACCTTCATCCTTTAACTCTGTATCGGCTCCAGAATCAATAAATAGGGTTGCCGTGTGAAACAGACGAGACGGTAATGTTAGTTTAAATGGAGAGAGAGTGTGGGGTTATAGAAGATCGAACATGGCTCTGTTGATGCCCCCCTCTCCTGAGCCTGTTCTTTTAACGGGCATCACATGGCTCTTTGAAAGTTTTCTCCAGAATAAAAACATTAATTCTGGTGACAACAGACCAGTTTAGTTGCCAGGATCACAACAGATAAATACTTATTTCTTTTAATAATGACTTTTTGCTTCTAGCAGGTTAGTTTAACGTCTTGCTGTCTTGTTTACACATGATTCTATGATGTCACAGGTGGGCAGATCAGGCTTTTGTCTGCAATAATGAGGGTGCTTCAGAGTTAAAGGTAGAGCTTTCTCTTGGAATTGGCCAAAACAACTTTTATAACAGCCCACAATCATCTAAAACTACACAAAATAAAACAATGCCCTTATAGTCTACTGATCTAATGATCTGTTTTAATAGGAAAGATAAATATGTAATCATTTTGCACTATTACACTTTGGTTAAATAGATTTTTGTGGATATTCTATTAAGACTATATACAATAAAAGATATCTAATATATGCATCAGGTCGATCTGATAAACTTTCATGTTACCACTTAGAACTAGAGTATCCTGAGATTTGCTTCATTACTGTCAAACGTTTGAACTAAAACTAAAAACAAATATTTCAATTCAAACTAAAAAAATACCAACAGGTTGCCAAAATTGAAGTGTAGGAATAATAAATAAAAAAACTTTTAAATGCAAGGAAGAAGAAGGTAGGTGGGTATTAATATGATGGTGGGATAAAAAAACACAAGTACTGAGACTAAGTACTTATATGTATGTATGATGTATGATCCAGGTATGTGACGACAGATGGTGTTGAGCTGTGAGAGCTAAAAATAGGGGGGGGTATTAGAAACAGAAAAGAGTTTGGAATAAATCCATTTATCCAGTTTATTGAACAAAGTTGTTAGAGGGGATTTTGTGGTATCTCAGTAAGGATGGTCCTGAATTATTACTTCTAATGGATTTTTTTCGGGACCATTGCAAAGGAGATCTTAGTTGCCTAGCTTTAACTCTGTCAGTGTTGATCACCAGTAGGAAAAACAGGATCTGCTTGGAAAATGTATTTAATTTTGAACTAAGTTACTATAGTGTCTATAACTGTGTAATTTGAACCTATAAGGATAAATAATAGTCAAGGTTTATAAAAATTTGTTTAAAAAAGCTAAAAGTTTCTTTTAACTTTTGGCCTTAGATTTGTCCTAAATCTGTTAATATGGGGTCAAATCTATCCAGCTTCTATCCAGCTGTACTGGTCAAGAACATCTTACATTTTAGACATTTTACATTCTGTGTAAATGTGATGTTATTATGTTTCTTTATAGCTTAATAAGCCTGTGTAGTAAAGAATACTTATCTAACATTCACCTGTAAATTTGTCTGCTAAATCTCTCACATGTTGACTTTATCTTTAAAACATATCAAGTTCTTTTTGATCATTTACTTTTCTAAAATGAAATGCAGGGTCTACTTATTTATTTTACCGAAATTGTAACTAATATTTTTTGTTCAATAAATAAAACATATTCTTTGAAACAAGTTTTAAAGCAACAAGCATGTGCTGTTTTTAACATGTTTTGTTGAGATTTGAATTATTTTCTTTTTCTACAGTGTAGCTCTGACTGTAGATCAGCTTGTCGTACATCTTTTTCTGTATCATCATTGATTGACTACCCAATCACAACCATAACCAGACACTTAATCCGTCTTCTTCCATTGTTTGGTGCAGACTGCCCTCAGGCAGACGGAGTGGAAAACAACATTTCCATCAGTGCCAACGGTGATGACTCAGATGAGACTCAGATGAGGCTTCAGCTGAAAAGGAAGTTGCAGAGAAACAGAACATCTTTTACACAGGACCAGATAGAAGCACTAGAAAAAGGTACTGTACTTTCACATATCCTGCAGAACATGCGTCAAGTCCAACACACTGGCTATTATTTTTCTGTTTGAGATTAACGTAGTGTACCAAAATATTGTTGAAAGTTTTCATGTATCTTTAAATACGTTGTAATGCCTATTTGGATAAATTGACAGATTATATCAGATCCAATAAAGCATGACCTAAATCAGCTTTCCTCAGAAATTTGTTTAGCCAGGGCTTGTTTTTCTGCCTTTACCTGTACTGATCAACAGTACAGCGCTTTCTTAGTGAAACAATTACCATTGACAAAAGGATCAAAAGTTAATACGTGTCCTTGATATTTTCCTACCCAGATAATCTAAATCTAAAGTAAAATGTTCTCAGATTTATCTTCAAAGAGACGATCCAGGAGCTCTACTTAAAAATAGTTAGTTAGTATGCTTCCTGCATAGTTCATTTCGTAAACTCAGTTTATCTGACCCTGGAGGATAGGGCAAATCGGAGGAAAGGCGTACCCAAAGAAAACGTCTATTTCAACCAAAATTTCTTTGTGGAACATCGCCTCTTATCTTTGTTTGTGGCATTCTTTCGCATTTTTTAATAGTTTAAAAAAAGCAGGAAAAAGTAGAAAATTTGGTGCTGTTTTTGTACTGCTGACTAACATTTGTGTGTGTATGTGGAGTTATGCTGGTTGAGGCTGCTGCCTGAATCCATCTGTCTCATCAATTGGCATTAGTGGCTGCAGTCTTGATTCACCAAGAACAGAGAAAACCTTTGGACTGACAGTTGTGCCACACCGGTCTCAAATCAGGTCATGAGGAGGTTTGGTATAGCCGACAGTCTCAGCCAATTTAACAGAACGGAACAGCACCAAAAATTTGCACTTAAGTTGTTTGTATTGCTAACAACAGAACAATGACTGACAGCACCACGGCTGTCATTATGTATGTAGGTATTCAACAGGCTACCAGTGATAAAAATGTGTCTCAGAAGAGATTTATACCAAAATAACAATTACATCACCGCAAAAATATCTGAAGAAACTCTTTAATTACTTTAAAATAAAATACAAATATTTAGTTGGTGAAATTGTGAAAATTTGTTTGAAGTATTTTAGTTTTCATTTTAATTATTTTATGCGATAAAGTGCAGATCCTTCTTATGACAGACCCTCAAGTTGTCAGAAATTGTTCTCCATACCACATAGTTTGAAATATAACACTCATTTAACAATAGTTCCTTCTTTAAAATAATCTATAATTTTTTTTTGTTATAGAATTTGAAAGGACTCACTATCCAGATGTTTTTGCTCGTGAACGACTTGCCAGTAAAATTGATCTTCCCGAGGCAAGAATACAGGTGAGCTGCAGAAGTTGGATTATATTCGATCTTTTGGTTTTGTTGACTTTAACAATGAGCCTGCTCACTCATGCAAGTAAACTAATCTTCTGAGAAACAGTGTCACTTGCTATACAAATTAATAATGTAAACATTACAACATTGTGGACTCCGTACTGTGTGTCAAATCTTCTGATTGCTCTTATTTTACATGTTTGTAAAGCCTGAAGTTTTTTCACTTTTTCGGGGTTTTTAGGACAAACTGCAAGAAACAAGAGTTACAAACTTTTATTCTCTTTTAGGAGGCAAATTTGAACGAAAGATGTAATATTATTTTATGATCCCTAACCCCAATTGTCATTATGCGAGAAGGCTACACTTTGCTCTATATTGTATTGCAGTGTATAGACATCCCGCAGTAACAAAGAGACACACAAGAAAAAAGCACCCATTCTCACAAAGATCCTAAGAGAATATACAGAGATTAGTTCACTTACTTTAAGCTTTTTTTTTTTTAAATGGAGAGGATGCATGCATCTTTGTAACACAGTGGCGTTGTGACTTTATAGGAATCCCTCATACTGAGCATGTATTTACAACAGTGGGGCTCTAGGTATTCATAAAAAAATGTACTCTATGTTGTAAATAAACCATCTGTAATATTAGTTTTATGTCATTTATTTACTATTATAAAATTTATACTAGTAAAATTGATTGTTAATTCTAATTCTAGTTAGATTCATGTCTTGTTGTGTTTGTGTAGGTTTGGTTTTCAAACAGACGTGCAAAGTGGAGAAGAGAAGAGAAGTTAAGAAATCAACGTCGGCAGGTGTTGAGCTCCTCCAGCCATATTCCCATCAACAGCAGCTTTAGTAGTAGCGCCTACTCATCTCCAGCTCAGCCTTGTGCACCAGGTACAGAACTCTTTCAAACTGGTTAGGATTTGCCATGACTTCAGTTGATACGTGAAGCATTATAAAAATGAATGTGTGGCTTTTCAAAACAGCTTATGTGGTCAAAATGGCTATAAAAGTGTTTTTTAAATCCATACTATTTTGTGCATTTTTCAGATTATTGCTAAATTGGTTTATATTACAAACACACAACACTATTCCTTACATGAATGACTTATATAACTGATGATGTCTCAGTAACCCTTGTTACCACTACAGTAGCTTAATGTCTGGCCACCAACCCATAGAGAAACAAGAACATTTCAGATATAATACCAATAAAGAGCATCTAAAGTTTTCTCTCTGTCTATATTAAATTTATACTTCAATGCTAAATATATTTCATTTCTTGTTCTCGTCACTTTTTTTTCAATATTTTTATTTCTTTTTGTCTAGTGTCCTTTTCTTCAGGATCCATAATAGGGAGATCAGATCCAGTTCTCTCCAATTCCTACGGTCTACCAGCAATGCCAAGTTTCAGTATGGCTGCCAGCCTTCCCATGCAAGTAAGATTATCTATGAGGCATTGCACCAGGCCACCATTTATGTGTATTGGGAGACAATGTTGTGATAAGTACAACTTTGTGTGAGTTGAGTTTGAGGGGCAGCAGAAGTTCATCCAGTAAGAAAACTTCATTAAATATGCTGCTGTGCTGGGTTTTAATTTTCGAAGGGGCAGCTGGCTTTTGTTTTAGCAGATATTAGATACAAAAGGGGAACAAAGCCTTTTAAAAATTCTTTAGGCTTTTACTAACAAAGGCACTAAAATTTTTTAGATTATATTGGGAAAGTTGAACATTCACATCTACGAATGTCTTCTTAGTGTTTGAAGATGATCCCAGGTCGCTGTAAAATGTCCTAACTACAGAAAATATGCACAACCATCAGGTAGACATGGTTTGAATAGCAGATTACATTTGTCTCGTATAATTCCGTTGTATGGTCCCAGTAGCACTGAAGTAGGGACTATTTCTCTGAGTAACTGCCTAAGAATATTTCATGTAGACATTCTGTGTCCCAGCTTTAATATATATTGTTCCTTTTTTCTAGGCTTCAAACCAGACATCTTATTCCTGCATGCTGCCCAACAGTACCACTGTGAACAGCCGCAGTTATCAGACATATACTCCCCCACATATGCAGCCACACATCAGCAGCCACTCGGTGACATCCTCCACATCTTCAACAGGTGGGAAAGTGGAGGGGTTCCTCAATCCGCCTTTGTGTCTGCAATAAATAAATGAAAACCTGACAGCCATTCAGCTGAGACCTCTTAATCACCTGTTTAGAAATCCTATAATGGAAAGAAACACTATGCACACTACTGGCAGAAAAAAAATACGTCAATTGTTTTCGTTAGAATTAATTTGTGAGGTTTTGCATTTATGAATGTCTACCAGTGAGCATATTTTAGTAAACATGCATGCAATCAATGTCTGAGTGGTTTATAGACACCTTGGCTAAAATCGATATATGCATTCTTCAAAATGTTTTTTCGTTTATGAGAAGGCTACATTTCAAACAAATTTAACCAAGACTGACATGCATAACAACATCAGCTGTAGTATAAGTTGTTGTAAAAAAATTGCAACGCTGAGTCTCTATCAGGTGAGATATAAATTCACACTTCTCCTTGTAAGCAAATAAAAACAAATATTTATAGGTTGCAGACAAAAATTTCCTGTTTTTGCAGTAAATTAAGGATGTTTTTTTTTTTAATACACAGGAATCTGATGCTTGGGTAATTTTATTTGGATAACTAAAAGGTTTCAGTACTTTGGTCCCAGAGGGTTTGTAGCTTGGTTACATATTTGCTTTATTTAAATGAGTTAAAAAAGAATGAAAGAGTACTTCCTCTTCAGATTTTCTGAATTTACTTTACTGGTTCACTTACACTTTCTTAGTGATAGTAAAAATCAGTATTCCACTGTATATGTTACTGGTTCAACATGTTGTTGACAAAGTGATGTATCCAACCATGATTATGGAAAGAAAAAGTGGGGTGGTAAATGGGACACAGATAAAAGTAAAGTGTACAATTAATTTGTCATGTCAATGTTTCAGGTTCTAGAGAACCTGAAGTCCGGTATGAAGCTTCCACAATCAGCTGTTGGTTCTGCCCTATTGGGTTTTCTAAAGCGCACAATTAATGCATCCATCTACCAGGAAATCCTAGAGCAGTTTACACATCCTTCTAAAGACAAACTTTATGGAGATGCTGATCTTATTTTCCAGCAGGATCTGAAAACCTGCCCACACTGCCAGGCTGGCTCAGTGACCAATTTGTTCCTCCTCTTGATTACAGCAAACTGGCTTAACCTGAACCCTATAGAGAATCCCAAAGGATATTGTTAGGAGGAAGATCTGGGACACCAGAATCAACAATGCAGATGACCTTAACACAGCTATGAAAGCATTCTGGGCATCTATCACTCCTACACAGAGCCGCACGATGATCATATGCGATGCGGTAATTAATTCAAAAGAAGTCTAGAAGTGCCTGAGTGCCTAGAAACAAACTTTAAAGCAGGGTAACATTTATGTTTAATGTGTTTTGGGTTTTTCACTATCTGTAAGTAACAATAAGAAAGAAAGGGTTAAAATATTTCATATTACAGTACATATAAAATATATTAAATATTTGTAATGAATCTACATAATGTATAGTATTAATTTTATAGAATTATTGACTGAAAATATAGATATACCTGAACAAATTGAAGAGTGTTACCTTGTTCCCCATAGCAGTTTACCTAAGTTGTGCATCTTCTTTTGTCCAGGTCTAATTTCTCCTGGCATCTCAGTTCCAGTTCAAGTTCCGGGAAGTGAAGCAGATATGTCACAGTATTGGCCACGTTTGCAGTGACGTCACGGCTTCCTGCAGTGGCTTTAGACAAAGACTCTGGGAATCCTCTGTAGGAGAGTTGTCAATTACAGGTTGACTGTCAAAGAAAAGCTTGTACCGCTGAGCATGGACTGAAGACAAACTGAAAAGAAGAAATCCTCTCACTTGAATGTTCTTACAAAAACAGAAGACTTTGGACTCTGTTATACAGCAGAAAATGTTTTGTTGAAAGTAGAGAACCAGGAGGGTTAACGTTTTGGTAACAAGGGTTTATAAAGAGAACAAAGAAGCTTTCAATCTACATGGATTACTCTGGCAAACATTTTACCTCCGATACCTATTAATAATATTTCCATACTACAGAACTTGTGGCGAGTTTTATGCCTGGATAAAAAGGACCTTGATGAAATGGGAAATGTACTGTACTTTTTTCTCTTTTTTTCTCATCTGATTCCCAAAAAACTTGACTTGACTTCAGACATGTACAGGATTTAAAATAAACAATTCTTGTAATATATGTTTGGTATTGTAAACCATGACATATTTGTGATCAAGCATGGCTCAGATTTTGAACTAAAACACTTTTTTATTTGATTTCAAAGCTTCAGTGTCCAAACATTGTAAACTAGTTTCCAACTTCCAGTGTGAAAGTGTTCGTCTTAAGTGTTCTCGGAGGGTTTCCATAATAAAGCTGTAACAGTTGTATGGCATTGTATACTTTTATTTGAGTTACGCTAATGGTTGAATTCAACCTGGCTAAAAGGGTTTGTAAAGTCTGAAGCAACACTCAAAGACACACCTTCTGTGAAATTACACAGCATCACATTCTACAAGACTGACATTTTCTGTCATGAAGATAAAAACAAATTACATTTTGTTGAAAGCTTATGGAAAATGTAATACCCAATTTGAAAGAACAAAATTGTGAACAAAGGAGCTGCTGCTGTGCTTCATATTTCTGCAAATTATTTTCTTGGTCAAATAAATTGTCCATAGTACCTACAATGCAAAACTTGGTAAGTAGATTTTAGATGAATTACCCTCAAATCCGTCCCTTCCTCAGTCAGCTGCTGTACAAAGGGTGGGTGGAGTGAAATCCCCCTTTTACATTTAGTTAAAAGTTAAAATAACAGAGCCTAATAATCCTCAAAAAAGGTTTCTTTTCATTTTGGCAATGCATCATAAGTACCATACATAGCTACTTACTGTATATAGACTTTAAATGTTGTGATGGGATGCATCTTTCCACCACCCTTTGACAATCTTCCCCTAGGAGACAAATTACTACCTTCATGTTAACGAAAATTTTGCATATGAGAACCTTATAAACTAAGCATATTATAAAGTCAGTTTTGGTATAAGGTACTGCTAGATTCAACTAACTGAACTCATGTTGAAAATAAGCTTATATTGCCAGCTTTTCAAGCTTCTATGTGGGTCTCTACAGCCACTGGCCTGTAGAATCCAGCAATGTGCAGGATGACCAGCACTGCTACCTCTGGGAATCTCCAGAGCTCCAGTTCTCTGGTCCAAACTTGGTGCCTTTGCGGGAAACCTATGGGTGCCCCGACTGAACTCATTTAACACATGTAGGTTAAGAGGAATGCAAACCAAACCAAGCTGTTTTCTGGTTTATCTACTTAGAAATAATTTACCTCTCACTGTGATTGCCCCGGAGGAAAGCCTTCCTATACTGCTGGTTCATGTTTCAGTCTAGCATTAGCAGAAAATACACAATGTTGGATGATGTTTTCTTTTAGCCCAAAGAAAGTCCTATATATAAAATACCTATTATTTTGTAGGCGTTAAAAACAACTGCTTATTCCCTTAGCCAGCCTAACATAACACTTATTACAACTGGAGCAGGGCAACTGTGGGGCAGGCAGGCCCAGATCCGTGTGACAGTGGTATTCTACATATATTACTCAGAAAAAGTTAGGGATATTTGGCTTTTGGGTGAAATTTGTGGAAAATGTAAAAAGTTCCCGCTACAGTGATATATCATGAAAGTAGGACATTTAAGTAGAAGGATGCACTGGTGATTTCCTCATCTCAAACAATTTGTTTAAACAAAAGTTAAGAACAATGGTGTGTAGACCACAACAAAAAATCTCAACGTCTCAATAACATGTCATGTGCCCTTGAGCATCAATTACAGCTTTACAATGACGTCTCATGCTGTTCACAAGTCAACTTATTGTCTGCTGAGGCAGGGCATCCCACTCTTCTTGAAGGGCAGCCCTCAGATCATTGAGGTTTTGGGGTGCAAAGTTTCAAACCTCTACACGGCGACTCAGTTGATCCCACAGGTTTTCAAAGGGATTCAGGTCTGGAGAAAGTGCAGCCCACTCCATTTGAGGTACACCAGTCTCCAAAAGCCGTTTCCCTGATGATGCGACCCCGATGAGCTGGATGAGCAGTGTCGTCCATGAAGATGAAATTAGGCCTGTGTTGTTTGTGTAGGGGCACAATCACTGGATTAATGATGTTATTCAGGTAGTATGGGCTTGTCAGTGTACCATTTACAAAGTGTAAGGCAGTTCTATACAGACTGGACACACCTGCCCACACTGTGACAACGCCACCACCAAAAGACCGTCTGGTGACAACAGTGGCTGGTGCATAGCGCTCTACTTGACATCTCCAAAATCGTTGGCGGCCATCATTTCTGCTCAACGTGAATCGACTTTCATCAGAGAACAGCACTGAGGCCCACTAGTTGCAGCATTGTCAGCAGGCATTTGAAGATAAAGTTTACATAAAAATATTAATCGGCAACACTTGTTCATCTAAGCTGTGAATAAGTCCACTTGTAAACTGTTGTGAAAAACAAAAACCTTCTTTCTACTCTATCTGCACTCTATCTAAATTCCCTGACATGACCTAACAACAAATAACACATATATAGATGCACTGTGTAAAGTTTACATGAACTTCATATGTCAGCTTGTTAGACCTTGCCACATCAACCATTTATTTTTTGATTTATAAATTTTTTCTGTGAGGTCAGATTTTATTTGTTAATCAGAATGACATGTATTTAACTGTAATCCTGAACTTCTTGATCCATATCCGAATCACTCAACAAATTCAATGATCAAACGATGACACGGCCCCTCAAGAACAATACCTGTTATTTTTGCCTTGGAAAGCCTATATCTGACCCCTGCTTGTAAAATTTTAAGCAAAAACAGCCAGAACCCAAAACACAGCCCAAAACAAGTAGATGGTTAATCAAAACGTTTTATTTACACATTTAAGGTGTAGAAGGGGATCCACAGGGAACAGGAATCCAGCCATGGGGGAGGTAGGTTTAATGGACTTTGGGAGGCTTAGGGGGCTCAGGGGATAGACAGCTAGTAGGGACGACAAAAAAAAACAAAAACACCAGAGACTGAGTCATGGAACAATCCGGGGTCATGCACGGGAGGGTCTCAGGTAAAGGAAATCCAGTACTCACCAAACTAGAGACAGGGTCAGAGACAGGCACAGTTCAGCAGCAGGAGGTCAGGCTCATCCAAAAACAGAGGGACTAGGCAAAAATCTGTGTTCAAAAACAGGCAGGATCAAAAAGTCAGAAAATTCTTTGGAACAAGAAGCAAGCTTGAACGCTGCGAGGTCAGACTCATCTAACAGCAGAGGGACTTGGCAAAAATATTTGGTCAAAAAACAGGCAGGATCAGAAAGCCAGAAAACCCTTGGAACATGAAGCAAGCTTGAACGCTGTGACTTGGGGCAACAGATCTCGCACTGAGCTGATGACGAGCAGCGGTTTAAATAGGGAGCATTACAGTGCAGGTGAGGGTAATGAGTTATCAGCACAGACAGAGAAGAGCTGAAGGGCTGGAAACATGACACCTGCTAGCTAATCAAAAGGAAACTCTACCTAGTAACAACTCAAAATCGAAATCTTGGTGGTATAATAGTGTGACTGACTCTTAGTGGGAGGAGTTTAACAGGTTGATGGCCTGAGGGACAAAATACTTTCTGAGACTGTCTTAGAACAGGTGGGGGCAACAGTCTGCCACTAAATGAGCTCCTCTGTCTAGTGATGGCACTGTGCAGAGTGTGGTGAACATTGTCCATGATGTTCAGTTACTTTACTGAGGGCACCTCTCTTCTATTGTAGTTAAGGACTCCAGCTCATATCCCAAAAAAAAGCCTGCTTTACTCGCCAAACTGTTGAGTCATTCAGCATCCCTCTTGGTAATGCTGCCTCCCCAACACACCACAGCATAAAAGAGGACACTGGCTATCACAGACTGCTAGAACATTAGCAGGAGTTTCTGGGAGGTCCTAAAAGACCCGAATCTCCTCAGGAAGTACAGTCTGCTCTGTTATTTCATGTAGAGGGAGTCAGTATTCACTGACCAGTCTGGCCCTTTGTCAATAACTACTCCAATGTATTTGTAGGACTTAAGGACCTCCATGTCGACTCTCTCAATTGAGATTGGTTGCAGAGAGGTCCTGGCCTCCTGAATTTCACACACATCTCCTTAGTAAAGTCCTCAACCAGGCTTTTGTACACCCCCTCCTGTCTGTTATGTACTCACCCAGCAATTGCAGTGTCATCATATTATTTCTGTATGTGACACGAGTTATATTTGAAGTATGATATGTTCTGGGTGAACATAACTGGAGAGAGCAGTATCCTGTGGTTCTTCTTTGCTGCAGATCACTGTATCAGAGGAGCACTTCCTCATCCTGATACGCTGTGGTCCCCCGTGAGGTACTCAGTGATCCAGGTGAGCAGATGTTTGTCCACCTCAATTTTGATCAGCTTGTGTCTCAGTAGTAGAGGCTGGATGGTGTAGAAGGCACTCGAGAAGTCAAAGAACATGAACAACTCTTGTCTAGATGAAAGTGAGGCCTGTGTATAAGATAGTGGATGGCATCCTCAACTCTTACCTTCTCTCAATACACAAACTGTAGTGGATGTTTAGTTTGTTGGACCTGAGATCTGAGGAGGTTGAGCAGCAGTCACTCCATGGTCTTCATCACGTTGGATGTCAAGGGGACTGTCTGTAGTCATTCAGACTACTACTACATTCAGACTGAGGTTGAGGACCTGTTGTAGAGGCTCCCCAGTTGGACAGCACATGCCTTTATGATTCGGTGATAAGCCCTGTCAGGGCCAGTCAGCGGTGAATGTGGGGGAATTATGGGAGTGGATGTGTATTCGATCTGATGGAGGTGGTGGTGGAGATGGGTGTAAGGATTGGTCTACTGGGGGTGCAAGTGGTGGAGTTGGGGGTAAAAGCCACCCTGCTAGTGGAGATGGGGTGAAAAATGCTGCAGGAGGAGAAGAGGGGGGGGGGAGCAGGAATAGAACAGTCAAACTTGTTGTAAAAGCTGTTGAACTGGTTTTCTCTATCCACACCCCTGTCTGAAGAGCTACCATTGTTCTTCCTGCAGCCTGTGATGATTTTCATTGCACCCCAGACCTCCATCCAATTGTTCTCTTGCAACTTCTTTTCCACTTTAATCCTATAGAACTCCTTGGCTTCATTAAGTCGGAACTTGAGTTCCCCCTGTACACACTTTTTCTATGTCCAGTTCCTGTCTTTGAACGCATCGTTCTTTTGGTTGAGGAGGTTCTAGACCTTATTGGTAATCCAGGGTTTGTTGTTTGGAAAGCAGCACACAATCCTTTTGGGAACAGAAACATCTGTACAAACGTACAGGTAGTCGGTCAAGCAGTTTTTCACACCCTTTCACACTGTGGGACCCCCCCTCTCTGTGGGGGTCCCACAGCACACTCCAATCAGTAGTGTCAAAGACGTCGGTGAGGTCTTCTCATGAGACCAGGCTCTGAATGAACATGTTGTGGTGGGCTGCCTCAGTCCCAATGGCTTGTACTGAGGCTTAAGGAGAACCAGATTGTGATTGGATTTTCCAAGCAGTGGTAGTGGGGTTGCCCTGTAAGCGTTCTTCATGTTAGCATACAGCAGGTCAAACGTTTTATTTTTTTCTGGTGGGACAGACCCCAAACTGATGAAGGGAACTATTGAGTCCAGGGTTATGTGATTAAAATCATCAAAAATAGCTCAAAAGGCTTCAAGGTGCCTAGCCAGAAGCACTGTGATGGTGGAATGAATTACGTTGCATGCCACCTGTGCTTAGGCTCTGGGAGGACTGTAAACAATGACTAATGAGCTATAAAATGAACCAAGGCCTACCACCAGCAGTCCACTATCTGTTGTTAATAAACATAGGTAGTGCCCCACATTTGCACTTGCCGTACAGCTTTGTGTCCTTGTCCGCTCTGATTGTGTTGAATCCAGGCAACTTCACATCAGTGTTGCTGATAAGCCAAGTCTTGGTAAAATGCAGCTAACTACACTCCATGTAGAGCCTCTGTTTTTTCATCAGATAAGCCAGCTCATCAGTTTGGTTGGTTAATGAGTTGACATTGCCCATAATCCTTGAGGGAACCAAAGGTTTGCAGTTCCACTGCTTCTCAGTCTTCCTCACCTTTAGCTTACAGTAGCTCTGGCTCAGCTACCACAGTACTTCCACAGCAGTTCTTCCGGGATGGTGTGGACAATGCCCCATCCTCCTTTCGGTCAGAGGGCGAGAACTAGTTCCCAAGAATAAACAGAATTGTCCTCGCTGCTCCACATGTTTGAAAGTATCCAGTACAATACAGTAATAAGCACACTGTACAAGTGTGGTAAGAAAACAAAGTATACCAAAACTCTAGAAATAGAAGGAGCTACTGGAAGGGCAGCCACTCTCGCCTACAACGTAAATATAACTGTCCCCCGAACAAGCTTAGTGTGTTCCCCAGTGTGTTTGTACAGTTGTGCTTTGCGGTGGAGTTGCGGTGGAGTCCCTACTATTGGACTAATAAGGAATACTCTTTACTTGATAAACAAAATCCCAAAGAGACAAAATAACTGTCCTGTGGGCAACACATAAATAATTCTTGGAAGGAAAAACCTTTGGGGATGCACCATATTTGACATTAGTGATAAACTTTATTGCCTATTATTCGATTCAATTTTCAATTTAGTTAATTTATATAGCGCAAATTTTCAACATTGATAGAGATCATGATCGAAAAAGACTTTTGCAAGAAAATAATTTCACTTTGATCTAATCGATCCTTGTTATCAAACAGTGCATCGCATTTGGTTTATTTTTAAAATGAGTTTAAAAAGTTACAAATTAAGCTTAAAGCCCGGCAGATTGTTTCTAGTCATGACTTGCAGAATTTACTCCTCCTAAACAGGTATGCAGAGATGGTAGACAAAAGCTTGTGTTGTGTCACTGACTTAACAGCAAACCCACATACTGAGTTTGTGATTTTGAATTAAAGCCATAATTTTGTATCTTCTAGAGACATAGAACCAAGAAGTCCTCCTACAGCGTTTCAAAATGAATCAGTCCATATAAATCAGGCCTCGGAGTTAAAAAGGTATGGCTTTTTGATGCATTAAAGCATGTTTGAATTGTCAAGTCACCAAATTGAACATCTCACAGTAAAACATAAAGTACACATAGCAGTCCCTTTTGCACATCAGCTTGGAGCTGTTCCAAACTCCACCTCTAAACATATTCAGAATTGTTGACATCACTCTAGCACCACTCACCTACAACAGTAATTCACAGGTCTTGCTGATGGATTTCCTCCTTTAATCTCTTCATTCTACAACTGTCACATTGTCTCATAACAACATAAGGTGATGGTGAATCTTTCTCTAAACAGTGAGAGTTGCATTTGGTCAGTAACAGTTGATAACTACACTGAAAATCTTTCAAAGTTTACAGGAAGTCCTTGACAATGTTTCGCCATTGAACAGGAAGTGACATTGACTCCTGTCCTAAATGTCTGATTTCAGACAAACCTTCAAGATTTGCAGTTGGACCCGTACTAAAAAGACACCCGAATCAGCACCTAACAGACCCATGCAGGCATGATGTGAGAGCGTTACCACGTCCATTGCTGTGCGACGAGGGCTGCAAATGCTGTTTACAGTTTTAATGGAATCTGTTTATATGATGGAATCTTTAATTTATTTTTCTCCACACAAGTTTGATTCATATGTTTTAAAGGACAAGCAGTTTACTGTTTTTTTCCAAAATTGCTGCTATTGGATTAACTTTGTCGTAGTTGAAATGCTGCACATAGATTTAATGTAATGCATATTCGGTTATAGCCATTTCTATGTAAAAAAAAATAATTCTCTTTGTCTCAGAAACCTTCAGATTGTCATTTTTTTTTATTTCAGCGGGCAGCGGGTGGCGATGAAATGAGTGTGGGGTCAATCTCTCCTCATTTCCCTAACAAAAGCCTGAAAAAAAGAAAAAAGAGAGAGGAGCTGATGGCTGACACACAGAAAAAGAGAGGGCTTCTAAGACAAATAACCTGGTGCTTCACTTTGAGAAGTTTCATTTTATTAGATCTGACACTGTCCACATCTTGTCAGAACCTATCAATTACTGTCAGCAACAAACGGCATAACAGGAGCTAAATATAATAGAGCATTAGGACAATTATTAGTGATGGCCTATGTTCTGAAACAAGATGGATGACAAATCATGTTCTTCAGTAGTAGTGATCCAAAAAAATTGTAATTGTGTATAGAGTGTTCACATATGTATAGTTTATGCTTTCAGCCTTTACAAATAAAAGTAAAATACTACTTGTTGATATTTTAAACAACTTTAGAAGAAGAAAAAATAAACTCAACTTTTAAAAAGAATTTTGTGGGACAGAATATTCCCTTTAAACAGCACATAGAAAGATCTGATTACCTAATAGAGCTTTTCTCTCTGAGACTGCAAGTTTACTGGTGGAGGCAGAGCTGTTAGCCCTCAACTCCTCTCCTGTGGAACCAGTTTACAGCTTTAGTCCATAAGGCAGACACCCTGTCTAGTTTCAAGTTAGGCTTAAAACTTTCATTTTAGATAAAGCCTATAGTTAGGAAGAGGTTTGGGAAAGAATTAAGTCTAGACAAACAGTTCTCTTTTGCTCGACCTTCTTCATGTCTCACTCTGCAGGGTTAGGTAATATACGTTATTTCTATAGTTATGCAGGTATTGGCTTAGGCTGCTGGAGGACAATTTGCTTTGGCAGAAAACACCGGCTGGTTGGGCTGCCAGAAACTCAGCTTTCTCCATGTCCTGCTCTTAATATTTTACTCTAGCTTAACTGACAAAGTACATTTACATCCGTTTCATCTGCTTCTTTTTGTGGATTCTGTCTTCCTAAATTCCCAGTCAGTGGTGGCAAATGGGCACTCATACTGAACCAGATTCTTCTGGATGTTTCTTCCTCTGTTGCTACTTCCATGTTTAGTTTTAGGGAGGCTTTAAAGTCAATTTCAAAAAGCAAGTATTTGTTAACTATCTCTGCATGTTTAACAGTTGCACAATCTCATGTTGCTGCTAATTCTTTATATTTTATGTATTTACATTTCATTTTTACATTTTATGGTATTTTTATTTTTCTGTTTAGTTCTATCTTTATAGCCCATTAACATTTGCTCTTGGGTCAAACTGGACCGTGAGATAACCATTTCGTTCCCACTCATGTACCACTTGTGACGCAAATGACAATAAAACTGTCTTGATTCCTCGATTTCTTGGTCAAGAAGCAGTGAATGTTGCAGGTCGATGACTAGATGCAATCTGCTGGGTTTCCTACACTGTTTGAGAACTAGGATCAATCAGAATGTATATTTGATCAGAATGAAACGATGAGCACTCTGGGAATACTGTTCAACAGAACTCTCAAGATTTCTTCATCACTTCACACATTCGACTTCCATTAGATGGTGGAAGCTAAACTGACTACAACAGGCAAGCCCTGCAGCACATTTTGCACCCACTAGTCTGGGTGATGTTGGCCACATGTTCAGCTTCCTTCGCTCTGGCATTAGGTGCAGAAGCTGCCACTTCCACAACACCAGGCTCTCCAACAGCTTCTTCATTGACCATGAGGATCCTGAACTCTCTCCCCTCAACTAAACAAATATTGTCAAGAAACAAAAAACTATTTACAAAAAAAAAATGTTTGCACTACCTTGCCACTTCCACACTATGTATAAACAGAAGATCTTCTGCTGCTACAATCACTGAACATTAAGCACTATTGGAATAACTTCTGCAATGTACTTACAGTGTACAAATTTTGTTATAGATTATTTTATAATATAGATTCTTAATATAGATTATTTTTGAACATGTGAGAAATTGAAACTAAAGCTGACAGGTCTATGGAGGAGACTGAAAAGCATCATTAGATGGGGCAATTAGCTGAGGACCAGTTTCTGAAAGATTTTCTTTATGGTCTACGGAATAGAATGGTTAATCCATCAAATGTACAAACACAGATTAAAACCAATATAAAGCCCCAATATTCATTAATTCTAACAAATTAGACTCAATTTCATTTTCAATGTTCACATGATTGGATCAGAATTAGTTTCTAACGCCATGAAAGCAGGGTATGTTCTACCATGTTTTGACACTTCAAGCTGGTGGTGATGGTGTTATGGGGTGCTAATGGGTACCAAGTGATGATCAGTACAAACAACAAAACCTAGAGAACGTATTCCTGCTGATATTGTACCAGTCTGTGGTACCCAGTGTCTTCTTTTATGCTTTGGTGTGTTGGGGAGGCAGCATTACCCAGAGGGATGCTGGATGACTTGACAGGCTGGTGAGAAAAGCTGGCTCGGTGCTGGGAACTGAGCTGGAGTACCTGACTACAACAACAAAGGGAAGTACCCTCAGGAAGCTAATGAACATCATGGGCAATATTTACCACCCTCTGAACAACACCATCAATGAGCAGAGGAGCTCATTTAGTGGCAGACTGTGGCCACGGAGAGATTCTGGAAGTGTGTTGTCCCTCAGGCCTTTAGACTGTTCAACTCCTCCCAGTACAGCAAACTAAGACTCAGTGAAAATGTTACACTCTGGACTTTTTAACCGCAGCCACTACTACTTTCTTAAAAACCTAGATACCTTGTTGCACAACAATTTGTATCCTACCATATTTTTTTCACATTTTTGCACACCTGTATATTATATTGTCAAGTTTGTTCTCCGCCTCTGCACCTTATACTTTACATTATATCTTGGTGTACAATGGCTGAATTCTATCTATCTGTTTTGACCATGGTGTCACCATCATATGATGGCTAAATGCTGCAGTATTAGAAATAAATAATGAGTTATTCGTTCTAATGCCCCAAAGGTTTCTGATCTCAATTCAAAAGAGCAAGTAGGGGATATCCAGGTGTCAAATCTGCATAAACAATGTGATACTATAATAAGGTAGTTCTAAGGACAAATATTTCAAGATTCAAGAGTTTGCTTATTTATATACAACACATCTCGTCTCAAAAAAATGCTTTCACTCCAATCATAAATATGTTATAAACAAATCAGTTTAAGACGTTTTTAACATAAGGAAACCCAGCAGATTGCATCAAGTCACTGACTTGCTGAATTCAGTCCCCCATGATCAGCACATGAAAACGATAGCTTGCGTTGTCCATGACTTGTCGAGTGGAGTGGAATAACGTTCCTCTGAAACGAAGAAATCTCCAGCAGAACCCGGCTCAGTACAGGCAGCCGTCTGCCACGACCGACCGGGGCTTTGGAGAGGCAGAAGTTACAAATAGATATAGAGGAAATTGAAAAAACAATAGTTATTAGCAGCAGTTGTAGAATGATGATGGCAGCACGACCAGCTGATGTCCTCCTCCAAGAAGCTGTCTCAGCTAACAGAACACCAGACCAGGTGTAGCTTCGATGGAGAGAAGAGCACTAAGAAAACACAAATTTGGCAGTTCGTAATAGTAACTAAAGTGGATCGAACAATTGAATTAGAAAGTAGCAGAGTGAGAAGTGCTCAAATTGTGCTTCCTGGCGCTTTAGCCTGTAGCAGCGAAACTATAGAAATAATTTATGATACTCATTTAGAATGAGACATGAGAGAGGAAGAGTTGAGGAGAACCATTTGTCTAGACTGATTTCTTCACCCAACCCGATTAGGCTGTGGTCTGTAATTCTTCCTTACAATGAGCTTTATTAGACAGGAACGTTTTCAGCCCAGCTTTGAAACTAGATAGGGTGTCTGTCTCACGGACTAAAACTGGAAGCTGGTTCCACCGCCTGAAACAAATAACCTCCACAAGGAATTTGTTGAAATAATTTACATTAACTTTAATTTTGCTTTGGGTCGTTGAAGGATTTTTTGCTTTGGAACTAAGATTTGAGAAAAAATCCTAAAAACTTAACAGCTTCTATATTACATTTTTCCTTAACTTTGAATAAATTCAAATTTAAAGCGAGCATTACACAAATGTTTCATAGACTTTTCTCAAGGCGTTTGATTTGTTTCTTTTAAAAGTTTTCCATTGGAAGAAAAAGTGGCTCGGCTTTTCTGCACATCAAATGCGGAGGTCAAACGGATCCACGTATCAAATAGAAAGGCTGATGTGGGCCACACACTGAACACATTTAATCTCAGACCTGTTCTCCCATTGGGGCAGATCACTCAGACAGAGAACACACAGCCAAACAGAATTACATCACCTCTGACAGTTCGAGTGCTCCATCTCTTCATGGCCTTTCTCCTCTTCTTACCCTCCACTGTGGACAATCTCCTTACTGAACAATAGCACGGAGGATCCCTTTAGACCACAATGCTTTGCAGCAGCAGCATGGACAATCGTGTCTTGCTACAAAGCATGACATTCTTTGGTGCTCAGCTTCAATTAGCTGTGCTCTAATACATCTCAATACAGCTTCAATAAGGCTTCAGTACAATCTAAATATTGCTCAAAACATCTCAATTCAACTTCAGTGGTTCTCAATACAGCTTCAGCGCTCGATCACTAGACCTTAATACGGCTCAGTTCATTTGAATGCAGCAGCAGCAGATCTAAATATACCCTGGGAGCAGATCTATGAGAGCATTCAGCAGCTGAGATTGTCCACCTGAAACCCACTGTGCTTTGGGGCCAGTTTGCTGAGGGTCTGGATGAATGAACGACAGATTGGAAAGAATTCCAGTTCGGATTCCCAGTTAAGAGTTCAGCTTGACTTATAACGATGCGATCTTAACGCTGACTTAGCAAACAAAATGGATGTCAACGATGCTGAGTGAACTATGTTGACTGGCTCTGGAGGTCCTGTGACTGTTTGACAGCTGGATTAAGATTTAACTTAAATAAGGTGTGCCTCTGTTTTCTTCTATACTCTACCCTACAAACAAACAAACACTTGGACTAAGCTTGTAAAACAAGGTGGAATTTATCTAAGACAAAATTGCCTGTTTAACTTTTATTTGACCTCATTATTCCTAAAATCCTTCATTCTTGATGTAAATTGCTTGTGAATTCTGATCTTTGAACCAGATCAGCACATGTACATGTAAATAAATTATCACTCCACAATAAGTGTAAATTAAAAAGACTGACTTGTACACCATAGATGTGGTTATATAATATACACCATGTTATCACCATGTGAACATTTAGAGAAAGACATGAAGAAACAGCCACCAATTACAAATATTGTCATACTTAGGTGCTTAGCCAGCATAATGACTATTGATGGAAAATCTTTCCATGATTTAAAGGACATTAGGTCTGATCAGTAATTACGTCATTCAATAATTACATTGCTTATCTTTTTTATTAAAGGAGATTGGGCCTGACGTCCTGCACCTAAAACCTGATGTATAGTTCATTCAGATGCTTAGCATTTCATATTCCATGGTCGGGTTACAGTGTCAGTTGGAAGAAATACCAACAGGGATTTTTCAGTTAGAAAGCTGCAATGTTAAATTAAAAAAGTTGAAAAAGAATATGATTCATAGTAACACATAATATGTTAATAGTATTTTTTTTTAAATGGTTGCAGCAGTAACATATTACAAATTATGGTTCATGCTCATAAAAAAGTTAGTTTTAAATTACAGTTTCAGCAGAATAAAGCTTTTTCTAAGTACCAAATATGACGCCATATAATTTTTAAATCATTTTGAGACTGCACAAGACATTAGAAATAGCATTTTGTGTTTAACTCAGAGAAACCATGTGCTATGTTAGCTGTATTCTGGCATTTAAACGGTTTTTGTTCAGGAGCTCATGACCCCAAACAGCTGGCAGTTTTTATATTTATCAAATAAACTTAAAACTTAAAGCTTATTACTTGCACGTACAGCTGCATACTAACTGTTAAATGGGGGGTGGGGGGGTGGATGAAAAATCTCATTAAGTGAAGGTCTGAGGTCTGAGCACCATCTGTGGACCTCTTGGACTGACTCTCTGCTCTTACAAGTGCTCCTGTGGAGAGTGATCGTGGCAGACATGCTGTTTATGATTATGTCCTGCAAAAACCTTAAATATAGTTTTAACACATGATTTCTCCACTTGTTTCATGTTTAATGCTATTTCAGAGTGAGTTTCACACACTCACTAACCCTGACCAAGTGCCAGCACAATAAGACTTAAGCCTTCATTACTATGATGGACCCTTCATTAACAAAATGGAGGGGCATTTATCCTGTCGAAGAGGATGTGCAAAAAAGATTAAAATCGCCCGAAATTTTTTTTTTTACATTGGTGTGTCATTCATGTAGTCTGAGGAAAAATATGGGAGAGGAAAGATTAACAAATTTCCTAATGGTGAGGTTTTTCTCTGCAGGGATGAACTGAAAAGTGGGCCGAGGTCAATCAGAACATCAATCATCAGTGTGGAGAATTCAAACTGGGCTGTATAGTATAAGTACTGTATGTCCTCACTGATCAGCTTAATATGTGTTATCATATGTTTCACTGACCCTCTGCCCTGTATTATAAACGTAACCTATTTTATTATATGTTTCCTTAATAAAAAACGTATTTGGAATTCAGATCACTTCTTTCAGGAAGACATTGCCATTCAGAGTAAACAGCAACTTCTGACTTCTTTAGCACTCAAACACACACCTTGTCATCATTAAGATCAGGTCATTTTATTTCCAATCCTATATACATTCCAACTCTTCCTAGTTATCAAACAGTGCATCAAGTACAGTTTATTATTGAAACTGGTTTAAAATGTTTTCAGTCTAAAGAAACCCATACGTAAATATGCAGTAAGCATACGGTGTGAGAGCAAAGCGATAATGCACAATCAACCACAATGTTTATTGTTAATCGTAGAGGACTAAAATGCTTACACTGTTGCATGCAATTAAAATAAACATGTCATGAAATGGGGTTTTAGCTCTGCCGTTGTCTTCCATCTCCAGCAGGATTCCACCAGAGGGCGTCCTGGAGAACAACTGCTAGACTAAGACTTTTTTCATAGTTTCCACACGCTTGTGATTCATTTTATTCCTACTTGCCAGTTCCTGGTTCCCCAGGTCCACATTACAGCCCAGATCAATATCCTCACTGCACATTTCTAACCATTGAAGATTAACATACATTTACTGATAATGTTTATCCTGAAATTGTTTTTGCATGTGGGTCAAAAAGCGTAGAAAAATATCATGACAAAATGGCGAGCTTGGTTACTGAAAAAGAACAGAACGCTGACTGAGACCAGATCACCGCAGTGAAGGCAGGCCATAGGAGGGTTATGGCAAACAAAACACTGGAGACACCCAAAAGTTTAAAAAACCCAGAATCCTGAAAGTTTACTCTCCCTCTCCCATGTAAGAAATATTTTATGTTGATCTGTCAGTTGAATTATAAGTGTAAAACATTTTTAATTGTAATTTGAGGGAACTCAAGAGGTATGAAACTTTTGGTATACCTGGAAAAGGTTATTTATAGATACACAACTATTTTTTATATACTATTTTAAGAGGATATCTATCATGACGGCAACCATGTCTGTGTTGTTCAGGTTCGGCTGCTGTTTGAAGACAGGATATTTTTCTTTAAAAAAAAACGTATGTATAAATTGCTTAATACATTTGAAAACTAAAGCTGAAGAGCTCTGTTGAGTGGCTAGTTGAACGGTTACCCATCAGGTGCCTGAACTCACTGGCTTATCTGGCATCATAAGAGGCTCTGCAGGCTCTTTGGACACCAAACAATGAGCAATTGTAGAGCATGTAGAAGACCAATGGAACTGTTGTTGTGACTGTGATTAACCCTAACGGAGGGAGGGAGGTCCTGTAAGAGGCTTTCACTGCAGACCTTATGACACTATACAGAAAGGTGATGAAGACATCCAGCCCACCCTGGATACTTAAAAGACTGACCCCCAACAAAAGGCTGTGGCAGGGCTTCTGATGAGCAGGCGTCTCAATAAAGCCCCTGCACACTATAGCACTGTCACACACAGACCTTTTTTCAGTGGCAATCATTTAAGAAAGCTTCTCTGCTTAAAAAACACTTAGTTCATTCATTTATTCAATAATAGAGCACATAACAAATAAACTGCAGGTCTAGGTATGGAGAAACATGGCTAGAAGAAAAAAAATCTACCACAGTATAATAAGAGACAATCGGTACAAAATGTAAATATAAGAGTGTATGAAGTTAAAGGCAAGTTAAAAGCTCATACTTCCAGGAACCTTGGTAAGTCCAAAAAGATACCAAATGAATCCAGCGGTTCATGATCTTTTGGCTATGGTAGAATGTCTACATTTTCCTAAGAAAATTTCCTTCATCAGTTGTATTTGTTATCTGTGCAATGGCCCGAGAACACAAACTGTCTGTAATTAGGCAGTCGACTTCTTTGAAGCATTCTTAATCAGCCATTGGCCACTTTTAATATGAATATAAAGATGTTGTAGGATTATATTAACAAGGCTTGGAAATTCAGCGAGAATTTTTGTTTGTACAGTTTAGTCTCAGGATAAAGTTTAGACAATTAATAAAACTTCAGGGGCAGCTACATTTCACGTTCTAAGAGTTTTCTTTTTTGCATTAGAAGCTTCCTTTGAAACAGTCTGAAACTTCAGTCTCCTAGCAAGCAAGCTAATCACTCCAATACTCTGCAATGTATTAATGCTTTTCAAAGTAGATGATATGGGTTTTTTAAACCTGTCAAAGCATAGACGAGAAGAAACGCCAGTCGCTTGAATTGTTAGTGTTTGGACAACAGTGATAAATTATCTCTATACTTTTTAATATTCAAACTGCTGAGCTTTCTTGCTGAGTGTTGCATGAGTAGGGATTCAAAACATGGAATTTAGGAAAAGGGTACAGAAGAAAGACATGGAAAAAGGAAGACATCTTAAGTTCTATTCTAAGCCCCTTTGTCTTACATTTATAAATCTGCTCTTAGGATTCGCCAGGTAAGGGAACACAGTAAAGATACCCTTTAAATAGTTCTCTTTGACACACCTTAGAGGACTTGTACTAGACATATTATGAGTGCTGGCATAGGTGTAAATGACACCAACGGAAAAGATGTGGTAGGTTCAGAAAAAAATACAGCATACACATGTTCACTTATAATGTGGGTACTAAATATCACGAGCATTCCACACTGTTTGCTTTCCATTAAGCTTTTATGTACGAGCACCCTGTAACGTGGATTGTGTTCAGTGTATCAGCACAGTCAAAAACTCACAGCCACACTGGTACAGGGAATTGAGTGTTTTTTTTTATAAAGTCACTCTTCACCAACTGTACAATGTACTTTTAAAAGGTATAAACGAAGTTACCAGTGTTCATAAAACCAGCAGAAAATAATGTTTAGGTCCATCCCAGTCCATGAGTACAACCCTGTCATCTGTGACTGCACATCATTAGCGCAGAACAACTTTAAGAGCTCACATACATTGACTGTTAAAACACTCAACCATTCCTGTTTTGTTGTTTAGAAAATGTGTAATTATCTAACTGACAGTAAAAATATAACACAACTCAATATTTCATGAAAATCCTTTTTCTTTTCTCTTTCTTTTTACTTTTTTGTAAAAGGCAAAAGTAAAAACCTGTGAAACACACCAGTCTTGAATGGTGAACATCTACAATATGCAGAGGTGTGATGAAGGGAAGACAACAGAAACTTGTGCTTCAATGAAAATGACAATAATTCATATAAAAACATTCTAATTAGTGTAAACTTTCGGGAAGACTGTACAGTAATCTGCAGAGCTTACTTTGGCACGAGAGGCAGTCTGATTCATCTTCACCTTTGTGTCTGGTTGGAGGACATTATATCATTATATTGCAATACATTGCAATATAATGATGTCATCGGAGTCCTTCTAGTTCTGGCAAAGTTTTTTTTAGTTCTGGTGCTTGCAGTACAACTCACCTGATCACTAAAATAATCTGAAAATTAAGTAGGTATAATTAACAGTAACCAACATAAAATAACTCAAAAGTATAGTAGTAACTAAAAAATAACACCCAAGTGTAATTTCATAAAGATCTAACTGGCAACTCGGCCGATGTCTTGGCTCGCCTCACACGGAGTAGTGTGATACACAACGTAAAGCCAGACTCATAAACAATTGATTGTGTTCCGTCCGTCTATGCACAGTGTTCAGTCTTTGAATCAAAAAAAGGTTCTCTGTGGGCATTTTCAAGTTTGGCAAACTACAATAAAAAACAACGTACCTTCTGGATTGTTTTAGGCAAATGTCCAGCATAATAAGGTTGTTTTTTTTGAACACCTTCTACAACTTCAGTTTGGCATGTTACTCCAATAGGATTATCTCTGACTGTTGGCTCTGACTCTGGTGGCCAGTCAAAATGACTTCAGTCTAAATGGTGGAAAGAAACTTTTTCATGTGAAAATAGCGTTCCCAAAAATATGCATCATTTGAAAAGAACAATAAACTAAAACTGTAGCTGTAGTAACATCAAACTCTTTCCTCCTGTGGTAATCAGTCTGTGGACACAGAGTGTTGTCTTTGGAATGAGGAGAGAATGGGTTGAACTTCATTAAGACTGTTTTGCACCCCGTCTGACTGCATGGGAGACCCACATATTCAATGATTTTTAGCTATCACTATGCTCCTTCATCTACTGGTGCAGCATCATTCTGTGCAAGGATGAACACGTCTGTTTCCCTGGTAACTCTCTCATAATGTCTGTTCGTTTGTCTCACCCCTAGAGGACAGGTAAGTCCAGTTCTGACCAGTGAACACAAACTCTGGGTCAACATGAATTCCCTTCAGACAAAGCTTCCTTCTGCATTTCACACTGATGCAAAACCTCAGAAAATTATTTCTTGCAAACAAATGTTGTTACAAATCAAAGAGGCTTTAGCAGTTGAACTGTTTTTCTGTCCCACACAAACACACACATCCTCCCAGACAGTGCTTTGTCATTATTTAGCCGGTGAGTACAGTTGTTATTCTTCTGGCCTCCTGGGGACCAAACTGACACACAAGGTAAACCCAAGAGATTCTGCCATGTTTCATCCTGCCAAACACCTCCCCTGCCCTCACATACACACACCTGAAAATGTGTGTTTCCTCAAAGGGAATATGTAGATTTTAAGTCAGGTATACCCTGTCTGAGGTTTCTATAGCAACTGGCATGTCAACACAATTCCCTGTGTGCATGTGTGAACACAAACATACACACAATCATAAAACCATTATCTGCGTTTGTCCATCTACATGAAAAGAAAGACAACTGATTTTGTAATTATTATTTTAAAGACTCAGGTAACAGGCATGGTCATGGAAAATCATTTAAATAGACTTTTTTCCTTTTTTTTTTAAACCAGTATTTTAAAACTGAACCAAGAAGTTCACAAAGTATTACACTGTAAAGGACAAACACACTTAGAGTCTGTGTGGGCAAACACCATGGCTCTATATATGGAGAGAAGATGTGGATGCATGGCCAAGACATTTTACTCCAATCAACGGCAGACCTGTTCTCCAGTTACACCTGTAAAACTTTGGGCATCATCAAAAAGTCTTTGTTCTGTTAATGTTTGAAATGTTTTTTAATGGCACATGTTAACACATTTCAAGTGTCTAACGTTTATTGATGAAAATCTGAACTTCATATCAGTTCAATAGAAAGAATTTTAGGGAGTGAATGTTAACTAGTAGACGGTACATCTGTGTATTGTTTTGGCCATGTATTGAATGAATTACTGCATCAATGCGAAATAGCATGGAGCTCCGCCTGTGGTGTCTTAAATAACAACCTGCTGCACAGTTTCCCACTCAGGTTTCATTCATGGTAGTTTACTGGTGTTACCATGGTGGTTGAAGCCAGTGTTTGTAGTCTAGCAGTGTAACTAGTCCAGCTAGAAAGTTACATCAGCGTCTCTGTAAAAACAAAGTGATGAATGAAGCACTCTACCCTTCCCTTTTATTGCCTGTGTCCAGGGTTGGGAAGAAATCCAACTCAGTGGACAAACAGCAGGAAGCACCTTGGCTTTAAAAATGATCATCGACTGTGAAAACCTTTCTCTCGACATTATTCAACATCGATTCTGCTCCTCTACAGACTTCTTCTACCTTGGAGGAGGAAAAGGACTTTAGATCTTTAAGCAGCCGACTTTATTTTTCCTTCGTGTATGTAACAGATGTAGCCGACGTCCTGGATGTTTCTCCTTGTTAATGTTCTCCAGACTCTTTAATGGGTAATGTCTTAGAATTGAAACAATGGTTAGCTTTGTTACAAATCCAAATTTCTATTAAAACATTTTTCCTTTCACCTAACTTTCCATTGATGAACTTAGATGTCATGTTGGGTGAACAGATATATTCTTTACCAATTGGGTTTTGGAGTTACAGTGACTGTAAAAGTTATTTATTTAGTCTTATGTAAAACTTTAATGTTGATATTAAACAAGATTTTGGTTTTCATCAGCGTTAATTCAGAAGCATCAGACCTGACGGAAATAAAATCCATGCAATACCTCCCCTAGTGCATCAAGCTTTCAAATGTGATTAAATAATCTGAAATGAATTACTCAAACAAATAAAGTTTTCACTGACATTTCAATTTATGTGAAGTGTATTTTATGGAATGGAGCAGCTGTCATACAGGAAATTGGAAGAGCTTTACAAAACTCTCCAGAGATGGCTCCAAAAACATTCAGGTGTTCGATAAGGACGTCACATGCAGCTGAGTGCTTTGTGTGAATGGCTGCTTTTGTGTCGTTACTTGGTGGAAAGTGATCTAAAGCGCCCTAATTGTAGGTCGTGTGTTGGTGAAAGTGATTTTGTGCCCAGCATGTGTCTGTGTCTGTCACATCAATATTCTTTCAACCCTTTAATTAAACATCAGCTGTCAGCTCCCATCCCCCCAATCCCAAACACACACACACCCTGACCCATCCCCATTTTTTATGACAGTAGATAATCATCTATGAATCAGTCACTATTGGTGATAACATTCTAGGGAACCATAATTAGTGAACAACACTACACCTTGTCTATCTTATTTTTTTCTTAAATGCCAATTTCTGTGGCCTCCTCCTTACTTCTCAGGTGGAGCTTGATGAATGAAAGAGTGGATAAGAGGTGATGTTCACACGGAGCTTCTGTCAGCTGTAACCTTTGCTGGTTGTGATCAGGGGGAGCAAAGTCATTATCAGTCTTTATCCTTTGTGTGTCAGTAGCCCTGCTGAGTGGAAAATAGCTCTGTCATTTAGGTCATCGGTTCTCAACTTCAGGGTTATGACTGCTAAGGATTATCAGCCTTGTTCATGTGGAAGCAATACAACAAACTATCTGAGATTTTAATTGGTAAGACTCTTCATAATATTAGACTTGAATTATGTTGAATTCTGTCATTTTTTTTAATGTTATTTTTTTAATCGAAACACTTAAAATTCAGTCTTTAGGGAAGCTTGGTGAATGTGTGTGTGTTTTCTTTGGATGGGTTGTCTCCAGTCCATTTCCCAGCCAACACAGACAGAAATAGAAAAGGTGACTATATACATGTGCACCCTTCACATGTCTGTCAGGAAAAGCAGACTAAAATACAAAATAAGAAACAAATTTCGTATTTACAACTGTGTGAAGGAATGGTAGCTGTAAAAATAAAACAACATAAAAATCAACACAAATGAAAACAATATCAGACAGAGAGTCAGCCCAGCTTTTTGTTTTCTGCAGATCAGTCCAGTCTCCAGCTGACTCCAGAGACTGCGTGACTGATTACAATCTTTGATGTTATTTCCGACATGCCAACAGTTATCTGTTAAACTTCTGATTGTGTATTTGAAAGACTCACACAAAATTGAAAAGAATGTAAACTTGCAGAGCTCACCTCCTCCACTTCAAAACCAATCTAAAAATATACAAAATTCTTTACGTTATTGAAGACGTATGCAATTACAGAGGAATAAATATATTTTAGAAAAAATTGGCAAACAACTAAAAGCAGAATCTAATTTAGTATTTAATAGATGTGTTATATTTTTAAAAAGTTAATGTAATTAGGCTGACATAGCATTGTTGTTGAAGTTTACTTATTTATATTAGGAGTAGAAATGGTGATAATGATTTTAACAGATTTTCTTGTAAAGTGCCTTGAGACGACATCTGTTGTAAATTGGCACTATATAAATTGATTCATAACTGGATATTCATACCATGCTTTGGTACAGAACCCTGCGGTACTCCACAAGTACACCAGACAGATAAGACTTTAACCATCGTAGTGCTGTACTCTTGACCCCACAATGTGTTATGTGTTCGGGCTTTTTTATGAGGATATTGTGATCAACTGTGTCAAAGCAGCACTGAGATCTAAGAGAATTAGAACAGACATAAGTCCACTATCTGAGGCCATGAGAATATCATTAATGGCTCTAAGGAGAGCTTAATTTTTTGTGAAGATTTTAGATTAAAAAAGAAAGATAAGATGTAGGTTTGACAGGATAAGGTTTGTAAGGGTTCAATTAAGCTACATTATGGTACATATCCATTCACTAATGTGAGAATAATCACATCTAAAATGGGGGTAGTAATCAAAGGGAACACTTGTCAGTCAGCTGTGGCTACCTTACAATCACCAGTGTGTGATTGTGTGAGAATGACTGTCGTGTGATGAAGTGTAAATCGCTTTGGGTTCCTCTGGACTTGATAAAGCTCTACACAAGTAAAACGTCATTTCACATTCTTTAAAAAGTTTGGTTTGAATTCATTCCAACATACATGTTGACCGTTTATATTAGTTGCTTGGTTCCAGACATAATCAGGCATTCAAATAAAATTTCACAAAACAAAAACAATGGATGGACATATGTTCAGGGAACAGCCGTTTTGCCCCAAATGCGGGCAAAGCTTGTTTTTAATACTCAAATTCCCAGATAAGGGAGGAGACAAAACCAGACAAACTCATTCAACCTTCCCAGCAGTACTGCTAGGTTGAGGATCTGACTCACTAAGGCTTTCTACTTTTCTTCAATGTCTTAAAAGTGAAGTGAGAGGTGAGCCTATTTACGCCCTCGTGGGGTTTATTGTGAGCATGTGTCTACTGAGCATTGGGTTAGCTAAGTAGCATCGTGGCTGCTAAAGGGCAAGTCCCTACATGTAACAAGCACCTCAGAGAGAGAGGCAGACTGCAGGTAGATTCCAGTGGGGTTCCTAACTGCTTGTAGGTGTCAGTCACTGTTTAAAGACCGGATAATAGAACGTTATCTTTAAAGAAACCCTGACAGCAGCAAAAGACATTTCACCATTGTGTTGATAGTTAGGCAGGGTGTATCTCCACATCAACACGGAATAATTATGTGAGGAAAACATTCAATCAGGAGAAACATGTCTTTATATAAATATAAACATTTATTTTGACATTTGCACCATTTTATTTAACTACCAAGTGACATAAATAGTGAGCGAGCAGGTATCGCAGCACACGAGCATGCCGCTGTGCTGTCTCATTTGTGTTTCCTTCTCATTAGAATCTTCCAGCGACCCCCTCGTCTCCTCCTCCAACTCTTCCTTGGAGACGCTGAATGTTCCTCCACAGCGGCAGCAGTAGGTGTACTCATCTAAAACAAAATAAAAAGGTATCATCCAGGAGCAATGAATGCTGCAAGTCATTAGGTGCAATCTGCTGAGTTTCCTTAGATTAAAACCTTTCAAGCTAATGATCTGGCTTGATTGCATTGTTTGATACCCATGACCAAACGGACTGTGTGTATAATTGGACCAAAATAAAAGATCTTGTAAATTGATGGCATATTGTGAATTGGGGATATATGAATAAACTAAATTGAATTGAATCTTTACCCGTCTCCCTTGTCATGTCCTCCAGGTAGACCGTAGAATGTAAAGTCCAGTCCTGTTTCAGTTCCTGTGCTGGAGAAGGAATACAGAATGACTTTGTGTTACAACAGTAGTAGAGTTAAAAGATACAACCACATCAGACAACAGTAAAAGGAGACAAAATACTGAAAATATCCCATAGTATACTGCCAAGAAAAAAAAACTACAAGTGACTAAAAAAAGAAGCAGGAAATTAGGTTCTGTTAACAGGTAAAACATAAAGGAAAAGTCCGTATGCAGACTCTTCTTTGTTGCGGATCAGAACAATGGCAAGGCAAGTTTATTTGTATAGCACATTTTCGTGTACAAGACAATTCAATGATCATCAGAAAACATCAGGAGGTCAGAGGCAGGTCCACTGAGGAGCACTCAGTTGTATAAAGATAGAAGACAATAAAGTTACCCAAGGGCAGTCGTCAGCAGTGCTGAAAGTTGTGCTGCTCAAAAACATTCAGAGCTATCCTGAAACAACAATTTTGCCAGATGAGAAATAAGTTAATTTCAAGGTCACTCTTAAACAGGTTTTCTTTTCTAATCTCTATTTTTGGCACTTGTTTATCATTTATTTAGACTAGTCCCTCACACAGCACAATGTTAGGTTTGTATGTTTTAGACCAGTGTTTTTCAACCTTTTTTGAGCCAAGGTACATTGTTTTCATTGAAAGAATTACGAGCCAACCAAAAATTTAAACAAATGATATAGACTCTATAGTCGCATATATTAAATTTATAGTAATTCTTATCAAAGTGTCTTTAATATGAATCAAATAAAAATGTATTTATCATATTTTATATCTCTTATTTGAAATTGCACTTAACATGTCCACTTCAAAAATACCTATCCAATTTCACCAAGATAATTTCCACGGCACACCTGACGATCACCCACGGCAAACTAGTGTGCCGTGGCACACTGGTTGAAAAACACTGTTTTAGACATCTCCCTGCTTCGGCACAACTTATTTCAATTGATGGCTGATTAACAAAAAGGCTTTAGTTTAAAGTCGATCACCTGAATCAAGTGTTTTGACAGTGTGCCTTGAGTACCGGTAATGGAACACAATGACTTAGTGGTTGCTCTTCCCAAGAACCTTGTAAATCTAGTCGCTTAGGAGCGCAAAGGCCAACATACCAACCTCTGCACACCTTGGATTGATTACAAGAAAGCATATGATACATAACTGGATCACTGAATGCTTAGAGATATACAAAATCAACAGGACTCCAACAGCCGTCATTGCAAACTTGATAAAAATGTGGAAAATCATCCTTGAAACCAATTTTAAACCAGTTACACAAGAGTCCATCCAATGTGGCATATACCAAGGAGACGCTCTGTCTTCGCTGCATAGGTCTGAACCCCCTCAGCCAAATCCTCAAAAAGACTGGCTATGGATACTGAACCAGGAATCGGGCCACCATCAGTCCTCTACATGGATGACGTCAAGTTGTATGCCAAGAGTGAACGAGACATCGACACACTGATCCTCACCACCAAGATCTGCAGCACTGACAATGTGATGTCATAAGGAATTGAGAAGTGTGGTCGGACGGCTACAAAGAGAGGGAAGGTCATTCACACAGAAGGGGTCTCACTCTGAGAAGGAACAATACCAGACATCGAGGGCAGTTACAAGTACCTGGGAATACCACAAGCAAATGGCAACCGAGATGAGGCCACAAGGAAAGGAACCACAGCCAAATACTTATAATGAGTAATGAAAGTCCATTATCTGCGTCCGTCCATCTACATTAAAAGCTTTTGTTCCACCCCGAGTCTGAGACTACACTAGCCGTAAGGAAGGAGGCAGAGGACTAGTGAGTATGAGAGCCACTGTCCAGGATGAAACTTTCAAGATCCATAAATACATCAAGGATAAAGCCCCAACTGATGATGTGTGCTCTCAGTGAATGTCTCAGACAATGGGAAACAGAAGAGGAGGTGCTGGAGATAACACCATTGGAGGAATAAGCCCCTACATGGGATGTACCACTGACAAAAAGACATATCATACCAGAAATGTGCAGTTCTGGGCACAGCCAAGATACTGCACAGAACCCTCAAGCTCCCAGGACCTGAGCTTAGTTCATTATACTATAACCAATAATAATAATACCACTGGTAATCCAAATTAAGTAATGAATAATACTGGTACACTTCTTTAATGTAGAATCAAGAATCAGCTTATTTGTATAGCGCCAATTTACAACAGATGTCATCTCAAGGCACTTTACAAGAAAATCAATTAAAATCATAGATACATCAAAGCAAATCAATTTGAAAAAGTTTCCAATCTAAGGAACCCCAGCAGATTGCATCGAGTCATTGACTTGCAGCATTCACTCCTCTGGAATCAGCACACCTAAACAATGGCTTGTGTTGTCATTGACTTTACAGCAATCCCTCATACTGAGTATGCTCGTAGCGGCTGTGGAGAGGAAAAACTCCCCTTTAACAGGAAGAAACCTCCACCAGAACCAGGCTCAGTACAAGCAGCCATCTGCCACGACCGACTGGGGGTTTGAAGAGACAGAAAACTAAATTAGATGCACAGGATACTGAAAAAAAGAGTTTATAGCAGCAGTTAATGTAGTCACTACAAGTTTACAAAGTTTCTGACCGTGGACCATAACATGTTCAGAGTGACCCAATGCGGAATGGGTGATGATGTTATACAGTAGGCCCTGGTATTGTTGCTGAAACAGTGATCCAGAATGTTCATCGCCCTGGTCTGACATGAATGTATGTTTTGGGAAGTTTGGGACTGAAGTTGCCAAGACCAATAACTAAGCTGCCTGGGTCTGTTTCATACTCAATATCTGGTTAGCCTGGTGCTCTGGGTGCTGTACGTTGGCCTGAGTTAGAAGTCGGAGTAAATACCTACCAAAATGAATAAGAGCACCAGGTTGGGGTGGTAGAAATGTTTGCAGTTTACATAAAGTGTTTTGAAGTCAGAGGAGCATTGCTTAAAGAATAGTTATATAATTACACAAGCTACTGTTTGTGTGAAAACAAAGGCCAACACCTTTGGTTTTATTGTGTTTTATTAAATTACAAGAAGTAAGGGCACCTTTAACCGTAATGTTCAATAATTTCACAAATGCAAGCAGAGAAGTGGTAAATAAATCCGATGAGGTGGGACACAAAGTGAACAAACAAAACAAGGCAAAACAGTGAGCATCAACAGACCAAGGTACCCATCTGTAGCCCCATCTTAAATCTTAGTGAAAAATATCTAATCCATTTTGGAATAAAGCTCCATAGGAAATTGGAAGAAAAATGTAAATGTAAAATATGCAAAAAAGGATGCAGGACGCAAACATTTAAGAAGAGGAGGAGAAATGGAGATAAAAAAAAATGGACAGGTGAAAAGACAAGATATTCACACATTTTAACAATTCACTCTTGAGGAAACAGTGATTATCAAGTTGTATAGTTTGATACTGATAAATACTTTGAAATTTGGTGTAGGTTTTAATTGGTGTAACACTAAGTGGTGAATAATACCTGCCAAACTAGTTATAATTTGCACTGGAATCAATGATGGGGCGCAGGACAGTAGTGCGATCATTAGCCCTGTTGTGTCTCACCAGGATGTAGGAACATACCTGGCTTGAATTTGAGTGGGGAAGGGTGCTGGGGTCGAATTAGTTACTATTGTAAGGAATGTGTGGGTATTCACTTATGTGAATTGAAAACTGTAAATTTTCTTTCAAGCTCATCAAATGAAATAATATGACCCATCAATGTCCCAACAATAAAATCACATCGTATTATTTTTAAATTAATAATTAATTTTTTTTACATGAAATATGTACTCGATCACAGAACCAACAGTGCTCTCTCAGGCAAAACCACCCAGAATTTGAGTGGAGTATGTGTGTTTTTCCTGTAGAACAAATCCCTGCTGCAGTACAAGCTGGTTCGAGAGCATAAGGAAAAGTCAGACCTTTGGAATTGTAAGCGAATATTTCCATACCAAATATAGGATTTTACTTTTGTATGTCCTGAAAGACTTATTTAAAGCAAAAAAATGCAAATTTTTTTTTAGATACACTTTTTATGATGCGACTAGAACGCATAATACACATTACCTGTATATTTTCCGTACTATGGAAACAGACTTTTTACCTGTATTTTCTTTGAGCAATATAGTACTTTTTATTAAATAATACAAATGCCAGATGCTTTGTATGATAAAACAATAAATTATAAAAACATTAAGAGCAATTTCTCTGGGACACCCAGCTGTTTGACACGACAGTTGAAGTGTCTCAATCACACTGATTCATTCAGCCGGGGTAAATGTTATGACGAAGGTAACATGGGTGAATCTTTAATGAAGAGACATCTGTAATTACTAGAGGCAGTTTATAAAAGAGCAAGCATTAAAAACAATGCACTGTTGAGATTGAAATACTGCTTAAATATTTGCTTTTGCCAAATTTCTAAACTGAACCCTTTGGCTTTAAGAAAAACATAAAGGGCAGTAGTTTGTATTTAGGATATCAAATTGAGTGTCAAAAGGGAAATCATTTCTTAAAATCTAGAAAAAACTGTTATGATGGCTAAAATTTTAAAAGTTTATTGCTGTTGAAAAAATCATGGATCTTGCCACCAAGATACAAACATAACTTGTGTCAAGTTCTTTTTTTATACACACCAATTACATCAGCTTTTATTTCAAAAATACTTAATGAAAAAATAGTAAAAGAAAGAAAGGAAAATCATTTGGCCGTTTAGTGGCATCTAGTTTTCAACTCTGCATAGATGTCAATCCCATTTTAGTGGAAAAGCAAACATTAAATAAACTGAAAGGCATGAAAACAGGAGAAATTGGGCAATAAAAATACTAGAAAGTGTATGCTAGAAACTTAAACTCAAGGCAAGTATAAATACAAAAAAAAAAAAACACAATTCAAACTTTTATTGTTTTAGACTAGTTAGAATTTACTTTAACCAGTGTAACTTCAGTCAGATGTTCTGGGTATTCCTCCACAAACGTCTCCATAATATGCTGGAGTTCTGGTATGCTGCTGAGTGAGGGCACTGTTGGCCAGTGGGTGGACTACTTTGTGACCTCTTACTAGGGTCTATTTAGGAGTTCTGGGGAAGACAATTCAATGTATAGTCAAACCTCAGGTTCTGCAGGAACGGACATGTTTCACTGGACATCAGTGTATGCAGTAAAGTGTAAAGAGGCAAGGATGAAGATCAGCACCTCCAAATCAGTGTGACATGTGCTCACCGCAGAAGGGACCAGAGGAAGATGTTGAGATAGATGGAGAAGGTGAGTGTTCTTTATTTGATACAATTTATTCAGATCCTGCGTAATATACAAATAATAGTGATCCGTACTACGACAAGTTTAACATTTAATTATTCTTATTCTTCCTTGTTTGATAGTGGTGATTGAAATAATATTAACAGTTAATAATAACAGACAAGTACACAGGCTAAGGTAGTGGAGGAGTTAAGAGATGGATAGAACAGTGGAAAGGCGGAGCAGGAGGTGAGCATAGTGAGGCAGTGGAAGGCAAAAGGAAAGAAGAGAGGGAAGGAAGCAAGAATGACCATCAGCATTGTGTCACCCGAAAATGCCAAATTTTGATGTTGCAATAAGACAAAGCCTTTGCATCCTCAGAACAAAAATGATCTGGATCAGATAATTAGGTGTAAAGTTGAGACCAGGGTGACTTTGTTTGAATGTGCAATGCTGAAACATTTTCCACTTGTGAATGATCATTTGTAACATAGAACAGTGGACTTCAAATTGGTAAAAAGGGTTTTAAATTAGGGATGCAGAATATATTGACATTAACATTAGTATTAGTATCAGCAGTATTTGAGTATGTGTTATGTGAGGGGAGGGGTTCGCAATGTCATATCTGTCTTGCAACATAGAGATGCAATACAGGACTGTGGTGTGTTTAACAGAAGCAGAGGAGGAAAGTCAGTACTGGTGTGGTCAGTTTTTTGTGTTTTTTACAGTAACAAAAGAGTAGAAAAAGTATGTAATACATATGCACATACAGTACATATTATATAAATCTCATATGCAAGTTTCAGTAACTATTATAACCTACCTAATTATGGGTACATAATATACATTGGGCCAAGTAATATACAATACGTGGCCTAGTGTTTCACATTGTTGCATCATTACTTAAAAGTATTTCTTAGATTAATAGGGTGCTGCCAATTGTTCTATCAGGCTGATGATTTCCCTCCCTTTCACTGTATTACTGCTCATTTAAATGATAAAATACTTGATTGATCTCAGTTATTCCATTCAAACAAAGTTAAACTTGTTATATATATATATATATATATATATATATATATATATATATATATATATTCATTTGTTACACACAGAGTGATACATTTCTAACTTTAATGATTATAACTGACAACTAATTGAATATGGTGAAAACTGTACAATATTGAAGACACCTGGTTTCACACTCTAATTAGCCAATTAACTCAAAACACCTCCAAATAATCTCCCAGTCTAGTTCTGTAGGCGACACAATCATGGGAAAGACTGCTGCCTTGAGAGTAGTCCAAAATACGACCAATGACTCCTTTTAAGAGGAGGGCAAGATACAAAAGATCACTGCTAAAGAAGGTAGCTGTTTACAGAGCTCTGTGTCCAAAACATCAATGGAGATGCAAAAAAAGGGAAAAGAAGTGGTAGAAAAAAAAAGTGTGCAAGGGATAGGGATAACTTTGCCCTGGGGAGGTTTGTGAAACAAACCTATACAAAAATGCGGGGGAGATTCACAAAGAGTGGACTGCATCTGGAGTATCAACAACTACCAAACATGGACATATGCAAGACATTACTTAATAAGCTACTATTGAACAAGAGATCACCTCTGGAGAATATCTTCTAGGATAAAGACAAAAAGGACTGGACTGCTGCTTGGTGGTTCAAAGTTATGTTCTCTTATGAATGTAAAATTTTGCATTTCATTTGGAAATCAACGTCCCAGAGTCTGGAGGGAGAGAGGACAGACACAGATCCATGGTGCTTGAGGTCAGGGATGGTTTAGAGTGCAATGTCCGCTGCTGATGTTGGGCCCGTGTGATTTCTGCGTGCCAAGGTCAACTCAGCCAAACCTTATCACTAACTTGTTTAAGGACCAGTAAACTCACTGGACATATTGTAGATTCAACAATTCAAAAGAGTTGACCTATCAGAGCAACCTGGACACTCCTAACACCTGAGCAATGCCACTTAATCCCATGCTGTATTGCTGTTGTATTCCAGGCAAAAGTAGACCCTCCAAGCTAATAAGCATGCAGAAATAGGACTATTTGGCTAAATATGGATCAACTGTTGTTAAAAAAAAAAAAGCATACAGCCAAATATAAATACACTAAGGAAAAATATTCAGAAACATCTGGCAATGTGATGCAGCTATTGTGCTTCTAGTGAAAGCATCAAGAACAATTATGAAATGTAAAATGAAATGGTAAACCTCACCTCTCCTCTGCAGGTCATATTGTGTTCTTGAGGATGGATCACTAAGAATCTTCCAGGCAGCATCAACTTCAAGAAACTTCTTTACACCAGACTCTGACGAGTGTTCACCTCCAAGACGGTCTGGATGGTACTAGACACACATACGTAAACACCTGTCAGCGTATATAAAGCCTTAAAGATATATAAAGCATTACAGATTTCACAAGGAAAGGCAATAAAAAGCAGCAGGTTTTAAAATAAGCTCCTCGCTTTTTTAACAACATGCCAAAATACCAAAAATATATTGGACAGAGCAAAATGATTCCAGTTTGTGATACTGGTATGCTAACAAAACTCTGTGAAAAATGCGGCAAAACAGTTTGTGTTACCACATAATTATGGTGTAGCTCCAATGTGTTGGTCAGAGTCAGAGCCAGAAGAACAGAGTCAAGTGACGTGAAAAGAAAAACAGATACAATATGGAGCCCAATCAGCTTGAGAAACACTGGATCAACTACAAATATTTATAGTCTTTAGTATAATATAATCAGTTTGTTTCCCACGAAATTCATTCTAGTGGGCTTGGTTTACTTTTGCCTAAGAAAACTAGAAAGCAGCATATCCAACAACACCAACATTTCGGCTCTGATTTCACAGAAATGAACCCCTGAGTCATCAGGACCACAGATGATGTCTCAGCCACAGAGAAGCTTCATCAGGGCAAAACCAACGGTTCCAAACCTACCAGCCAACACAGAATGGGTGATTAAAATACACCAGAGCACTGAATAAAAGGGACGATTTTTCAGTCACTAGATCCAATATAACATTGCTACTTCTAATTAAAACTTCAATATTGTGTCCTCTTTGCTCCCAGACAAATACAAACTTCCTACAAGGAGAGATGGGATAGTTTCAAACAGACAAAAATACAAAACTAAATTTGTCAACAGTGAAATTATTTAATTGTACAATACATATATTTCATTAGCCCCCTTTCTTACAGTTATTGATGCATTACTCTTTTACTACATTTGCAGTATTATGTAATGTTTTATGAGGAGTGGATACTGGTAGTTATGTACCGGCGGGGATCGCTGCGTAAAGGAAGCACTCATTAGCCACTCGTCTCCAACAATGCATCTAATCTTCTCGTCAGGATTCATGTGAAAAAATAATGGCAGAACACTATAAGTTCAACTTTTCTTGAAGAGTGGTAAAAAGTGTTATTTCTAACTAGAATTTTCGTTTAATGGCAAAGCTGAAGGTGGCAAAAATGGTTTCCGATTTAGAGACTACAGAAATAAACAGCATTATAAACACGTGAATACCGAACTATAGTCTAACTACTAAGCATCTCTGAGAGCATCAATCAAGTTAAACAGCAGTACTTTGTGACGGAAATATTACACACACAAAATTGTCATGACTACAGGTGGAACATCTCTGGTGCCAACAAAGGTTTCGCTTTGATTTGGGCCTGTTAGAGTTAGTTCGCATTTTCAACACTTTTCATAAATCAGTGATTAGAAGCTTAGTACCGAAAATATGTCAGCAGAAAAGAAAACCAACTTATTAAAGTTCAAGCTTCTTACAATTTGGAGCTCTGTCCAGATCTCTGTTAAAACTTGTTGTTTTTTTTTAAATAATAATTTACTCATTTGTATATTACTTTCTAACCGTAAGCTGTTTAACAAAAGTGTTATTCCACAGGAAATGGTTAACAAAACACTTCCTGGTTACCAATATAGACCTAATAAGCTGTTGATGGGGATTTTTATTGTTATTATTATTATTGATTATAATTAACATCAAAATAGATTCCATGACATAAATTGTGTGTTCTACTTAACAAACATGAATCTAAAATATACTATTCAGGGTAATAAATTAAACAAAAGGAGTTTTCAAATCTAAATAAATTATTTGACTTCACAAAAAATACAGACACAAAATAAATGTATATTTTATAATTTTCCAGGGTTTGACTAATAAAGAGAATACTATTTGTGTCATGATCTAGGAAATTATTCATAGAAACACCTAATTTAACATCTGGGAATCGTTCGTTCTGCTAAATGGAGAGCAGATGATGTAGAATGTCTGTGAATAACTGAAAGTAGCTTTTCTCAGCCAGAGGGACAGGCAGACAGAGGGACAGCCAGACAGCCAGAGGGACAGACAGACAGACAGAGGGACAGACAGACAGAGGGACAGACAGAAAGACAGGCAGCCAGAGGGACAGACAGACAGACAGAGGGACAGACAGACAGAGAGACAGGCAGCCAGAGGGACAGACAGACAGACAGAGGGACAGACAGACAGACAGAGGGACAGGCAGAAAGAGAGACAGGCAGCCAGAGGGACAGACAGACAGACAGACAGAGGGACAGACAGACAGACAGAGGGACAGACAGACAGACAGAGGGACAGGCAGACAGACAGAGAGACAGGCAGCCAGAGGGACAGACAGACAGACAGACAGACAGAGGGACAGGCAGCCAGAGGGACAGACAGACAGACGGAGGGACAGGCAGCCAGAGGGACAGACAGACAGACAGACGGAGGGACAGACAGAGGGACAGGCAGCCAGAGGGACAGGCAGCCAGAGGGACAGACAGACAGAGGGAGGGACAGACAGAGGGAGGGACAGACAGAGGGAGGGACAGACAGAGGGAGGGACAGACAGAAGGAGGGACAGACAGAGGGACAGGCAGACAGACAGAGGGACAGACAGCCAGAGGGACAGACAGACAGACAGACAGAGGGACAGGCAGACAGAGGGACAGGCAGACAGACAGAGGGACAGGCCCGGCCTCACCTTCAGAACCAGCTGCTGGTATCTGTGTCTGAGCTGCTGGACGGAGTCTGACGCCCCGGCGCCGAGAACCGCATACAAGTCCCCGAGTTCCGGGTCACACATAACTTCTGAGCAGAACCTGATGGGGGGGGGGGGTTCTCCACAGATAAACTCAGGCTGTCCGCCACCTCTCGACCGGAAGTGACGTTTTTAGGTAAAACGTGTCCCTGACGACCCAGACTGAGTCCAAGAAGCTAGCTGGACGAACTGGAGCCGCGGTATCAGTCGTGAACCTGCCCAGCTGCTGTCAGCTGGAGAATAACACACGCACAGGAAGCCTGCTGTCCGTCCCTGTTACAGTTCCGTCACACGGATTCCTCCCTTGAAGTTCCGGAGCCGTAGGAAAATAAGAGTTCCGTCAATGACGTCACATCCGACTTGACAGTGTTCTGGTTCCATCAATCAATCAATCAGTTAGTCAAATCAAACAGTCAGGTTTACAACATGGCATACCGAAAACACAGGAAAACTAAGCTTATATGAAACTGTTCTGCGAAGACACAGAAATGTCCAGTGAGGTCGGGTGTTTGAGAGGGTACACCCTGGACAGGTTATCAGTCCCATAGACATTAATATGTTCAGTTCATCACAAGGCTATAGGTTAGTGTTAAAGAAATAAACTTCATCACATAGTTGTAATGATGCAAGGAGTTATAAATGCATGCAGGATAATCTGCTGCTAGAAAGCAAAGCATGTCAAATTAAAAGGTGAGGCCTTTAAAGATATTGATTAGACCTAATTTGCCTTTTAATTCTGGGGGGGGGGAAGCATTTTAACAACTAAAAAGTACAGTTTCTTTAAAATGACTTGGTCTAGTGAATGTGCTTATTTATTTATTATCTTTACAAACTGGTGTTGCAACTCAGTCACTTGATGAAATTTTAAAGAAATGTATGTGACTGGATTCAAATAATTTTCCTTTTCAAGTGCCTCAAGATGACCTTTTGTAACTTGGTGCTAAATAAATAAACTGGACAGAATCGAACTAAATTATAATGAAGGAGGAGATGTATAAGAATTATTTTAAAAGGCTTATGTTAGAAAATGGCACACATGGTAGATATCTCTTACTATTTATTCAGTAGACAGTGCTTTTAAATCAGTTTTGATACACCACACAAAAGTCATTTGGCAAAGGAAACATAATCAAAGAAAGGGAAGATATGATAGTTTTTGGACTAATTTATACATATGCAATGCATATGTAACTATAGCTCAGTGATCCTTCACATGGCGAACATCTGCCAAATTCTTTGATAATCACTGATAATCCACAATTTGCTACAACAAGGAGTTATTTGAGATATTATCTCAATGTTATTTCTCAAAGTATGCTCTTGTATACCTTACAATAGAATCATTTAAGCTTTTTTTTTTTTTCTCCGCATATACAGAGTTTTGCATTCTCTAATGAAAACCATCGTCAAGGTGTTGATTTCTATTGGCAAACCTTTGAAATCACTGCCAGGAAAGAGCAGTGTATGGCCACCTGCTGGGAAGCCTCCGCTGAAAATACAGACCACATATGATCTGTTAATTGAAATGGGATCAGAGGAGATGAGGTGACATAATGACACATATGATCTTACTTCCTGTCTGTCACTTGATCACGGGTCTTAACAGGACCCCAGTGATAATGGGAGATGGTTAGGGGCATGCAGCGACTGACGTTGAGCTGTTAATTATTTCCTAATTTTGGGTGAATTAAGGCCAATTAGACAGGTGAAAGGTGTACACTGTCAAAGAGAGGGGCAGTGATAATTTTAATTCCACAGTAAGGCTCTCTACAATTCTAAAGACAGATTCTGTCTGTATTTTATCCATTTGAAGGATATACAACTTTGACAGTATAGCATATGTAAGATTCCTTTCTACGAATATGTTCAGAGCCTGGCGTCAGAGGAGAAGAAAAGTTCCCCTTTAAAAATAAGAAACCTTCAGCAGAACCAGAATCAGAACTTTGATCAGTAAGAGCAATCATTTGCCATGATAGCATTAAAATCCATTTTTATGAGCGGACTGAACTCGGACCACACCTCCGGAAGTCTGTCTAGAAGCCGTCTAGTGACATTACAGTCTTTCCCCTAGAGTCTGGCTCATTGTAGGGTCATCTCTAATGGATAAAATTAGTTCTGCTAATCTAATTCCGTATACTTGCTGGACAGGAAAGGGACAAACCTTCAAAGTGAGCGGTGAAGCCATGTCTATGTATTTTCGTGGACTTTGTTTATTTTGTTTTTCCCTGATGAGAGGAGAAGCCCTGAGCGTCACAGGCCTTGTCAGCTAAGAACAACAGAAGCCTGATAAGAGCCACTTCTTTGCAAACTGTGATTTCAGAATTTCAGCCTTGTACCAGGACCTTTCACTGCATGCATTGACTTCTTCATGGACTGACATACCAAGTTTTTCAGAGTTTCCTTCTCCGGACCAGGCCCGGTACCAGCTAACTCAAAAAGACAGTTCGTCTTACAGTAACACAGACTTTTATCTGAACCAGGTCTGGGTAAATGTTAGAGGTTAACAAACTGTATATATGGTTACATTCTGCTTTATTTGTTGTTGTTTGATGCCTCTGAATAGGGGGCTGCTTCTTGTATGCGAGTTAAGGTGTATAACTTCTCACTGCTGTTTTTTGATATATTAAAAAGGCCAATATAATAAGAGCAAACAAGCAGGCGGCTTGACAAGATATAACATGCAATAGGAAACTGAGAAACTAAAGGTGCAGTTTCTGCATTAAACAGGGTAAAAAGTTATTTCCAGGAGAGGGAGAACACTTAATTTCTGGCACAACCATGTCCGGTATTGCTACCCTTCAAGAAGGTGTCACAGCTAACAATGCCAGACCATGTTTATCTTGTATGGAGAGAATAACACTGAAAGATAGTTAACAGCAGAAATAACAGCTGGTAATGCTAATTGGATATTAAAACAATAAATTAGCAGCTCAGGTAATGCTCAGCTCACCTTCTAAAACTTTTAAAGGATATTAAACAAAAGTATTTAACCTGGAAGGAAAGTCTGCTGCTATATAATAATAAGACACTTCAACATGCTAGACCTAAATAAATATAATATAACAAAAATATGAGGTACACCTGATGTATTAATAAACAGAATTAAATTGTGTTCTCTACACTGTGATTCCGCGTGACAATGCAGAAATTGTGATGTAGGTCTTACATGAATTATGCTGAGCCATGGGTACAGAGGGCCACTGCCACCCCCCTCCAGGAGCCTTGAGGGAGCACAAGGTCCAGGATACCGGGGCCACACAGGGATCAGACAGCACACCGCAGGAACACCATGCACCCACCCCGAGGGCCACAGAGGGGGTTCCGGGGCAGGGCCCCCAGCCACAGAGCAGAGCATCCAAAGTACCCTTCCTGCCAGGCCCCAGTTGCCCAAGCGACATAGGCTGGTCGTGCCTCCAACAACTCATTGTTCACCTTCTGATGCTATTAACTTTGTTCAGTTTCCTCTGCTGCTGTTTGTGTCTTCTGTGTCTTCAAACCCCCATTTGGTCCTCACAGCTGGGTGCTCGTACTAAGACAGATTCTGCTGGAGTTTTCTTCCTGTTGAAGGGGAGTTTTCCCTCTCCTCTCTTGTTACATACATGCATGCTCAGTATGAAGGATTGCAGTAAATCAATTAAACAACACAAGTTATTGTTTCTGTGTGCTAATCCAGAAAGACGGAATGCTGCAAGTCAAAACTTGATGCAAACTGCTGTGTTTTGTTGGATTGTATGATTATAATGAAATAATTCCATGGTAAAGTATCTCAACTGTTGAATGTACTAACTCTTAAATGGCCTTCCCCAACCTATAAAAGGACAAGAAACCCCATTTTACAGTTGTAGCATATTTTAACAAACTCTTTCTGTAATAAAGTTATATACAATTTAATCCATAAACCCAAGCATTTTGTCCACATTTGAAACTGCTTGGTCAGATGAACAGGGGGCCTTACATATGCCACTACATGTTTGCATGGATGGTGTGTGTATGTGTACTTGTTTAGCTTTTCTATGTAGGACCTTCTCTGGTATATTTACTAACCTCTTGAAGACTGGTGAGACCAGTTCTAATATGCTGGACCCCTCATTTTAGGGTTATGGGTTAAATTTGGTTGAAATCACATGGGAATTCATTGGTAATGGTTTGGGTTAGGGTAAATGTTTAGATTAGGCAAAAATGCATTTATTAAAATAAATGGAAGTCAATCGAAAGTCCTCATATAGGAACAAATACAAACATGTGTGTTTGTGTGTGTACTGCCTCGCACTCACACTTAGAGCAGGTGGTCATTAGAAACGTGTGAACTGAAGAAACAACATAGTTGATAATAACGGCACAAGCTAGCTCATTAAAGACAAAAAAAGAACAACAGACACAGACAATACACATATTTTCTCATCTAGCTGTTAAATTAAGAAAGACAATTAAACCTGATAAACAAGATGAATAATGCAAGCACTTACAAAACATCTGTCAAAATCACTGACCCTCACACTCACTGATGATAGGATGACATGGACAGACTGATAGATAAATGTAGCAAGTGGTGAACAGATGTTCATTAAAGAGGTGTTGTCAAAAAATAATAATCAACTTCTTTAAACAATTACCAAACCACAAGATTTCTAAATAACTTATTAAATCATTACTGCTGACTTCACTGTATAACGCCTTAAAACAAAAAATCAGGTTTTATTTTATCTATGACCGGGGTAAAGAAGGTTCACGAATTTGAATGCTTTGGAGCATCTAAAGTCAACAGAAAACCTTGCTCACAAATGTAATTAGTAATTAATTAGTAAACTTAAGGGGTCACTGAGGAATTATATATATATATATAAATATATATATATAAACATGTCTTACAATGTCCCCATGCAGGACAAATTGTGGTTAACACTTGACAAGAATCAACCCTAATTTGTTACCATTGTCCTGGCAGCTAGTATAGGTTGTTTTCACTCATGCCTGCCCACTGATCAGCACTCATTTTGTCCTCCTAGAATTGGCCTGAGACAGCATGAGCAAGCTACTTTACCTTCTCCTCTGCCCTCCTTTTTCACGCCACGGTAGAGGCAGTCGTAGAGCCGAGCTTCCATCTCCGCATGTGTCAGCCTTGACATGATCCAGGGTTTCCAATGGGCGACCAGCCTGTCACCACAGCGTCTACTCCAAGGCCTGCTCTGTTGCTGCCTGCCGATGTGCAGACGTTTTCGCCTCCTGCTCTCTCAGCCTCAGATACTTCACCTTCTGTTCCGCCACGGTCAGCTGTTGTTGCTAATGTATTTCTGCCGCTACCAGCTGCAACATTTCCGTCTGTTTCCTGTCAGGAGAAGATGTTGTTCAGCTACAAGTCTGTCTTCGTCTGCTGCCACTTCCTCTTGTTCTTTGGTCACTGCTTCTCTGCCTTGTTTTGTCACCAATAAAGCTATCAATTCAAAGCCTTTTGTCACAGTTGTTCCTCCACTGTCTGCCGCTTCTCCACCTGCCGTCAAGGTCCCAGTGCCATCAGGTTACTTGACTGCTACTCGACTGGGGTCGTTCCTGCTGTTTCAGTTCAACACAGCGGGGACAGAGTTTAGATAAAAATAATGCTTCATGTCAGCTCTCTAAAACCGATCTCATGGAGAAGTTTAGGGAGGATTTTTTCATCCTCCTGAACTATCTCCAGCTCCAAGCTGTCTTCCATACCCACCTGGTTCTGAATTGTGTTATGTCCTGCCAGCTTCAGGATTAGATAAACAATCGGATGAGGATCAGGTTGCATTGCCCCAACCTCCAGTTTCCGAGTTCCTGCAGGGGGTCCAACTAGAATCCCCTCCAGCTCCTGCTCCTGAGATTTTGGAAGGGGTTCAAGATGAACTGCCTAAAACTTCCATTACTGTGATCTATTCAGGGATCCAGGTTGACCTGCCTCAAGATGGTGGTTAACAACCCATCCCTGGATCATGATTTCTCAAATGAGGTTGAGGAGGATCTACCCCAAGTCACTGAATCGGCTAAGTCTGTTGTGGATAATCCGTCCTTGGTTCTGGTATCTGCTGAGGAGGTCATAGATGGTTTTCCTCAACCTCTTCCCGACTTTGGTTGTGAGAGCACAGTTTCCGGGCTTCATTGTGTGGTTATACATTTCACAACCCAAATATATGGACACCTAAGCCTTCTAAATATAAGGAGCCTCCCCGGTGGCTTCCTGACCTCAGGTTCTGTCCACAAAAGCTTCCAAATCTCAAGCTTCATCCCTGCTGGCATCCTTCCCTCAAGCTGCGCCCCCTCTGGTGTCCTGACCTCAAGCTTCTGAGCTGCAGCCTCGGTGTGGAACATCTCCGGGAGGCGCTGTCGGATAACGCTTGTTCCAACTGTTGCGTTATGCCCTGGTCGGTCAGCCTGCGCTGGAGCAGGCTACCGACTGGACCGGCACTGCGCCGCTTAGTCCGTTGCCCCTGGGACAGGCGATGTGCAAAAGGCATGCTGTGGCTGCGACTTTGGTGCCAGCGAAGCAAGCCAGACGGACCGATGCGGGGGGTTTGTCGGCAAAAGTGGATCACCTCTCTGCTGAGCTGGCATAAATGATGGGCCTCCTCCGGTCCTTTCGGGTTGATGGTGATGACGGCACGGCTCTCCCTCCCGAGCAGGATGGGGACTCAGTTGATGAGGGCAATGCTATTTCGGTGGTGGCCTCTGGCACCCATTTCTGTGAGGACCTTCAGGAGCGGGGCTCCGGGGCCTCTGGGCCCGCATAGGCCGGATTGGGAACTCTCTCTCCCATCTTATGCTGGCCCTGTCTTCTTCTTTGGACTCTGTTCCGCTGGACCACACCATGCAAGGCCTGGTGGATGCATCTCTGCAGGCCTTTGCTCTAATGACGAGGGAGCTTTTGGCGCAACTCTCCACACATGCTCGCCACCAGGTCTGGTTGGCGCAGTCACAGCTTACTGAGCCTTGTAGGAGAACCCCTCCAGGCCCTAACTGTGGTTCCGGCGGAACTTTTCGGCTCTGCCTTGGACCCTACTGCTCAGGCCTCTCGAACAAGGCAGCAGCTGGCAGTGCTTCACAGACGTGATCGCCAACCAGTTGGCACTTGAGCGGCTGCAGGTCCTTCCCCGGGGGTCCTCGCGCCCATCTCCTTCTGTCGTTGAGCCCCAGGGTCCGGTGACGGGTAGAAGATCAGTCCGAAGATCTGCTCCGGATCAGGGACAGCGGGCTCGAGACCAAGCTGGGACCAGGTCGTCTCACCCCTTTCGTGGCGCACGGTCTGGCCGGCGTCCTCCAAGGCCTCCAAAGGGCCGGGGGGACCGCAGATGATGCCTTACGGGCGGCAGTCCGTTATTTTACCCCGGGACAGCTCGACTTCTGGACTGCCCACACCCCGGACTTGTGGGTGTTGTCCACCCTGTCCCGGGGATACCGTCTACAATTCCGCCGCCGGCCACCTGTCCCTGGCCGGGTCAGGATGACTATGATCCGCAACCCAGTGAAGGCACAGGCGCTTGACCAGGAATTCTACTTCTTGCTGGCCAAGGGAGCTATAGTGCCTATGGACCCCCTGCGGGATCCAGGGGGCTTTTATTCCATATATTTTCTGGTTCCGAAGAACATCCCTTTCGTATGCTGACCACCAAGGAAGTGTTGAGGGTGATTTTCCCAGGCAATTGGTTCACTTCCATAGACCTCAAGGATGCCTATTATCATGTTCCAATCGATCCGCCCCATTGGCGGTTTCTTCGTTTTGCTTTTCAAGGGACGCACTTCCAGTTCAGGGTCCTCCCGTTCGGACTTTCACTGTCTCCCAGGGTGTTCACCCGATGTGTGGCAACGGCCCTCTCTCCTCTGGAGAGACAAGGATTGAGGATCCTCCAGTATCTGGACGACTGGCTCATTTGTGCCACGAAACGGGACCAGGCTGTTCGAGATACTCAGTTGGTGCTCCATCATATGGGATGCATGGGCTTGCAGGTGAACTTGGAGAAAAGCAGTCTGACTCCCTCACAGGAGACTATCTTCCTGGGCTTGGACATGAATTCTATCTCGATGACTACTTGCTATATTGAGCATGCTTCCAGCATTCAGGCGCTGCATGGCACTGCTTTTTGTGCAGTATCTTCGACATCTGGGCATGCTTACAGCTGCATTCTCCGTAGTGCCCCTGGGGCTGCTGTCATTGCGGTCCCTCCAGATGCGGTTGAACGGCTTGAATCTGGACCCCGCAAGGAACACTCATTGTCTCAGACGACTTCGGGTGGGGCCTCAGTGTCTTCAGTCTCTTTCCCAATGGAAGGTGGGGTTGTTTATGACGACAGGGGTCCCGCTCGGTTCCCCCCCGTGTCGTCCGGAAGTTGTGTTTACGGATGCATCCTCCACTTGCTGGGGTGCAGTCGGGCGAGGTCAAATGGCACCAAGGGGGGACCAGGTCAAGGAAACTGTTGTGCTTGACTCAACGGCTTCTGATCTGGGCAGCTCCATGCTTGGGCAGCCTCAGCGCAGTCTACATCCCTGGGCCACAGAACAGGCCGACGAATCTTGTATCCCGTCAGAATCCTGGGGAATGGAAGCTTCACCAAGAGGTTTTGGAGTCCATCTGGAAGGTTTTCGGCAGAGGCGGATGTGGACCTCTTTGCCTCAAGGGACGCATTTCACTGTCCCCTTTGGTTCTCGTTGGGAAACAGCAGCCCTCTGGGCCACTATGCGCTGGCACACGACTGGCCCTGACCACTGACCCTCCTTTATGCCTTTCCACCATTCAGCCTACTTTTTCATACTCTCCTGGGGGTTCGTTGGGAGGGGTACAAGGTTCTGCTGGTGGCCCCCTTCTGGCCGGTGAAGACTTGGTTTCCTCTACTGCGCGAGCTCAGCTCCGGCTCGCCGATGCGTTTCCCTTTCTAGGAGGGATCTTCTTTCTCAGATGGGGGGTCGGATCTTTCACCCCGACCAAGACCGCCTCCAGCTCTGGATTTGGCCCCTGCACGGCCGGGGTCCACTTTTTCCAGATACACTGGGTCGGTAGGGCATACAATGGAAAGTGCATGGGCGGCATCCACACGGGCTGTTTATGCTAGCTAATGGGCCGCCTTTGCGAACTGGTGCCGTGGTAAAGGGCGGGACCCGGTGCGGTGTTCAGTCCCTGACATACTGACCTTTACTGGATCAGGGGCGGTCTCCATCTACCTTGAAAGTGTATGTGGCTGCCATTTCCATGTTGCCATGTCGGAATGAATGGTTGTTCAGTGGGCCGTGACAAGGACGTTGTACTGTTTCTGAGAAGTGCTCGGCGTTTGCACCCACCTAACCACCCTGTAGCACCGGTTTGGGACCTCTCTACGGTGCTTGAGGCTCTTCGGTCCCTCCCATTTCAGCACTTGGCATCTGCGGACCTAGAACGGCTCTCACTGAAGACCGCTTTCCTTTTGGCGATGGCTTCTGCAAAGCGTGGGGGGGAATTGCAGGCTCTCTTGATAGCCGAGACCTGCTACCAGTGGAATCCTGATGGCTCAGGTGTTACACTGTGGCCTGATGTAGCGTTTGTTCCTAAGGTGTCACAGGCGGCAGAAAGTACCCAGCCTCTTCATCTTGTCCGGATTGACACCGGTTGCTCCTCTGAACCCCTGTGCCATGTTCATGCCCTTGAGGCGTATGTCGATGCCACGACATCCTTCCGACAGACAAATAGCCTTTTTTTTGCTACGCTGGCTCACGGAAAGGTCAGGCACCTTGTAAGCAGCGCCTTGCAGACTGGGTTGTGGATTTGATCTCCAAGGCTTATGCCTTGCAGGACCGGCCACTGTCGGTGGGAGTGAAGTGCCACTCTGCGAGGGGCATGTCATTTGCTGCCTTGACTGGGGTGCCGTTGGATGTTATATGGCGTGCGGCCTCCTGGAAGTCACCTAGTACCTTTACTCGGTTTTACAGGGTGAATATGGCTGTGACCCATCCCCTTCAAGGAGTTTTGGAGCAGCATTCCTCTACATCAGATTAGGGTGGGTAATGTGGTGGTTCTCCCTTTGATGTTGCCGATTCCTCGTGACCTTGTTGACATAAGTCATCCAGTGCTTGAAGCACCGCCTCTGGTGGTCAGTAGGGATGAAATAGAACGAAAGTTACTACTGTAACTACTGTTCTATGAATCCCGGATGACCGCCAGTGCGCTTGGTCCCTCGGAATCCTTGCTATCGCGAGAAGGTTGAGGGATTTAACGCCGGGTGCCATGTGACTATATAGAGTCAAGTTGGTACCCGGCAGGCAACAGGTTACTTTGTTTTCATTAGTACTCGACCTGCGCATGCGCAAGAATGATAATTCAGTGCTTGAAGCACCGCCTCTGGCGGTCATCCGGGATTCATAGAACCGTAGTTACAGTAGTAACTTTCGTTTACAATAGTGGACATGAGAAAAATTTTATTTTATTATTAAAAAGTTGGTTACATAAATTTGAAACACTTATTAGAAAGTGATGTTGTAGTAATCATGTGGCTATACATACTGGATACAAGCTGCTAAATACTAAAGATGGCATGGAATAAATGTCATGATCTGTGTTTTTGTTCTCTGTTAGTTTGCTGTTTTATTTGTTGTAGTTGCTTTGTTTTACTTTGTTATGATTAGTTATTGATTTCTTTAGATTATTTTCTATTTTGGTTTAGTCTTTGTTTTTGTTCTTTTCTGTGTTCTCTAGTTCCCCTTGCTCTGTCCCTCTTCTCTCTGTGTTTTCTCTCTTCATTATCACTCACATCTGTTTGTAATTATCCAATCATGATCTCCACCTCCTGCTCCTCAGTATTTAAGCCTGATTTACTCATTCACTCACCACTGGATCCTCTGCTTACCTTCTCGTCTCTCTGCTCCTTCTCATGCCAGTTCCTCCCCGTCTCCCAATAGCCTTCCCCTCTTGCTTGCTGATTTTCTGTGCTGGTTTTCTCTTTCTCCTCCTTCTTACTCCTTCGTTCTCTTGTAGTTATTTCCTTATGGTTTTTGTTTCTTTTCTTTGTTTTTTCCCATCCTGTGTTTATCTGCTAGTTAGTTTATTTTCTATTCTTTGCTCTTTTCTTTTCGTAGCTCCCGCGTTCCTCTTCAGTTATTCCGTTTATTTACCTTCTAGTTTATGTCTTGCATATCCCTGGTACGTTCTGCACTGCTTTTCGCTTCTGTTTATGTTTGGTTCATTATATCTTCATCTCAAAAAAATCAGTTTCTCACGCAACTCCACCTCTGCTTGAGTCGTTATTGCAAAACCTGACAGAACGATCCAGCCAGATCGACTCGAGCAGAGATTCAGCCCCCGGTCCGCACTTCTGCGTTTCTGTCATGCCGTCCTCACGATCCTCCCATCGCAAGAAACGCCGCTCGCCGGTGGTTGCGTTCGCCTTCGCCCCGGATCTTTCTGAGCCTTCAGGCTGGATTCAGCTGGAGCCTGCTGGAGATGAGATCCGGGCTTCTGAGGTAATTGCTGTAGTGGACCTCCAGCCTTTCGAGCGAAATGCAGAAGAGGATCTCCGACCTCTCGGGTCTGACACCACTGGAAAGGACTTGCAGTTTCAGGAAGCCTCAGAGACTCAGCTTCCAGGAGCAGTGGCTAAGTTCTGGCCTTAAAAGGAGACCAAGACTGAGCTCCAGCCTCATGAGGAACTACCTGCTGTCCTCCAGCCTCAGAGAAAGACTGGCCTTCCACCTCCAGAGACAGGTGTGGATCAGCTGCCTCCTGACGGAGGATTTGAGCCGCTTACAGAGGGGATTCGCTGTGACCCCCCTCTAGCTCCTGCGATTAGGGAGGGGGTCCATCGCGACCCGGCTCCAGCTCCTGCGATTACAGAGGGGGTCCGGTGCAACCCTCCTCCAGCTCCTGCGAATATGGAGGAGGTAGGGCGCGACCTGCCTCCAGCTCCTGCGATTACGGAGGGGTTCAGGCGCGAGCCTCCTCCAGCTACTGCGATTACGGAGGGGGTCCGGCGCGACCCGCCTCTAGCATCTGCGATTACGGAGGGTCTGCGGCCTTTGTCGAGGGTGCTGTGTTGTCGCCGTCGTTTGCTGCGCTGCCGTCGTTTGCTGCGCCGCCGCCATCATCGACATCCGTCGAGGACTCTCCGCTGTCAGCAACCTCCACCGAGGATTCCACGGCATCAGTGACCTCCGCCGAGGATTCTCGGCCATCCTCTACCTCCGTCGAGGACTCTCCGCTTTCAACGACCTTTGCCGAGTATTCTCCGCTATCAGCGGTCGCCTAAGAGTCTCTCCTGTCGTCGTCCTCCTCCTCCTTTCGGACAACCTCCAAGTCTTCGTGCCTCCTGTCGTCATCTTACCGGACGACCTCCAAGTCTTTGTGCATCCAGTGGTAGTCCTGCCAGACAATCTCCTAGTCTTCATTCCTCCTGTCATCGTCTTGCCGGACGACCTCCTAGTCTTCGTGGATCCTGTCGTTGTCCTGCCGGACAACCTCCAAGTCTTCGTGCCTACTGTCATCGTCCTGCCGGACGACCTCCAAATCTTCGGGGTTCCTGTCGTCGTCCTGTGGAACGACCTCCAAGTCTTCGGGATTCCTGTCATTGTCCTGTGGGAAGACCTCCAAGTCTTCGTGGATCCCGCCATCTTCCTGTGGGACGATCTCCAAGTCTTCGGGGTTCCTGTCATCGTCCTGTCGGACGACCTCCAGAGCTTCGTGCCTGATGTCCTCCGGGAAGTCCTCCTGAGCTTCCGGACTTCTGTCATCCTCCGGGACGTCCTCCTGAGCTTCCGGACTTCTGTAGTCCTCCGGGACGCCCTCAGGAACTTTGGGACTTTTGCCGTCCTCCTGGACGGCCTTCGTTGGACTTTGCCGTCCTCTGGACTGCCATTGGTGGACTATGTCCTTTAGTTGTTTCTGTTGGTTTTGGTTCTGTTATTTTCTTGGTCGTTATTCCGCTCGTGATGGGTTGGTTTTTTGTTTGGTTTTGGTATTTTTGTTTTTTGTTCTTCCTTTTTTTTTGTTGCACTAGCCTTCCTTTTGAGACCATCCCCCTCCTCCCACCCGGTCTTGTTTTTTTCTTGTGCCGTTTTTGGCGTCTGGTATCCGCCGTAGAGGGGTGGGGGTACTGTCTCTGTTAGTTTGCTGTTTTATTTGTTGTAGTTGCTTTGTTTTACTTTGTTATCATTAGTATGTTTTCTTTGGGTTATTTTCTATTTAGTCTTTGTTTTTTTTCGTTTCTGTGTCCTCTAGTTTCTCCTGCTCTGTCCCTCTTCTCTCTGTGTTTTCTCTATTCATTATCACTCACATCTGTTTGTAATTATCCAATCATCATCTCCTGTTCCTCAGTATTTAAGCCTGGTTTACTCATTCACTCACCGCTGGATCGTCTGCTTACTTTTTCGTTTCTCTGCTCCTTCTCCTGCCAGTTCCTCCCCGTCTCCCAGTAAGGCTTACCCTCTTGCTCGCTGATTCTCTGTGCTGGTTTTCTCTCTCTCCTCCTTCTTTCTCCTCCGTTCTCTTGTAGTTATTTCCTTATGGTTTTTGTTTCTTTATAGTCTATGGTTACCCTTGTGTCCTTCTTTGCTGTTTGCAGTTTTATTCCTCAGTTGTTTGCTCCCTCGTTGCCTCTGGTTCCTCTCGTGTTTCTTTTATTAGTAGTTAGTTTGTTTGTTTTTTCCCATTCTGTGTTTATTTGCTGGTTAGTTTATTTTCTATTGTTTGTTCTTTACGTAGCTCCCGCGTTCCTCTTCAGTTATTCTGTTTGTTTACCTTCTAGTTTATGTCTCGCATATTCCTGGTCCGTTCTGCATTGCTTTTCGTTTCTGTTTCTGTTTGGTTCATTATACCTTCATCTCAATAAAATCCGTTTCACACGCAACTCCACCTCTGCTTGAGTTGTTATTGCAAAACCTGACATTAAATGCTTGAACAGACTAATAGTGTTAGTAGTGTTACTACAAAATAAATCAAGCAAATTACTCAAACAAAAACAGAAAGCAAATTTTAATAAATTAAGCAAAAACAAATTATCTAAATGTTATGTTTTTCAGGTATCTGACCCACATACAACAGAGAACTCTCAGGAGTGCAATAATAGAGTTTATTGAAAATGGTGTGTTGTTGGTCTTGAGGCAGGAAGCTATTGTCACGGCAGGGAGCAGAAGGGAAACCCAGGGAACAGTAACAGGTACGCAGGGAACCGGAGACTTCTAGTGGTGAGAAAGAGGGTGAGGGTATGATCTTAAACCTGGGGGTAAGCACAGGGGGAAGATACAGGTGGCACGGAAAAAGAAAGTAACAAAAGAACTCAAAAATCCTAAACAACAAAAACAACTAGAAAGAAACAAACAAGCACTAGAAACATAGACTAGGAACTGGAATCAAAAACTAGAGACTGAAAAACACTAGAGAGTTGGGTCTGTGGACGAGCAACGTTACCAGGAGTAACAAACACTCAGGCGACGAGTAGCTGGTTCACCACTCCTCTTAAGCTCCTCAGCTCATCAGCGCCAACAGGCAGCGCCTGTGCAGAAGCATAGGTGTGGAAGCAGCACCCCAGCGGACCCCAGTGGACAACCTGTAGAAGCAGTGGAAAGTCTCAACATGATACTAAATGCAAAATCTATCATGGAAAATATCACTTTACAACCGTTATTTGTTGATAATAACTGTCAATGCCCCAACATCTACACAGTCGCCGCAGGGGTAGAGCAGACACACAGACCTCATGGCCAAAAGCAACTGTTAAGGATGAAGTGGCATTATGCAAAGTATGTGGCCAAGAATATACTACAAATGGTAAAAAAACACATTTATTCTGAATTGTGATTACAGAAGAAAACAGAGATCAAGTTAACGCAAGTAAACCACAACACAAACTTTCGTTTTGGTTTACTGAATCTGGAGGAGTGAATGCTGGAAGTCTACGACCTGATGAAATCTGCTAGGTTTCCTTAGATTTGAAACGTTTTTAAACTGATTAGTTTTTTATGTATTTGATTGGAATGAAATTATTTCCTTGTAAAGTACCTTGAGACGGTTTTAAATTGGCGCTATGTAAATAAACTAATTATTGATTCTTGAGATTCTCATTATGTTTTCGGGACTTCAGTCCTATAATCCTGGAAATGTCACATAGCTAATATTTAAGTTGAAGCTGTCTTCTAGTGAAAACAAGTTATTTATGGGAATTCCTATTTTCCCAGAATACTGCTGCTGCTTTTTTATTTTTTGTTTTGTTTTTTACTCTGCATTTTCGTTTCTTTATATTTAGAGTGGAGGCAGGCCATAATGTTTGCCAGTTTTGTCAAACTTAAATGTCTTGCTTGAGTTGAGGGAGGGGAATTGTCGTTGGCTTTTGTGTCAAGTAATAGTTCCAAAAAGGACAGTTTTCTGTTGTGCTTCTCATTGTTCTGTGAGTTCTTTTACTTCTGTGAATCATCGTAAGGTTGTTCACATTGAATGAACAAATCTCAATAGCTACCATTAACACAGCAATTTTAATCAGTGGAGGAAAAAAATTAAATCTCTCTGCCTCTCTTTCTGTCTCTTTCTGGCATCATAAATGATGACCTAATGTCATGTATCTTCAACATTAGTGGTCTGCTTATCTACCCGTTCTTTTGTTTGATATTTTGGTGGTTTTATTTATTATAAATTTTCTTTGGAATTAATAAAGGACTTTTTTCTCATTTTACTCCTCAGAAGTGACACAGAGATTGTATGGTACATGATCAGACAGATGACAGTTATAGATGTGTCAGTACATAGAAATCAAATCATAGCAGTGACACACCTTCAGGCTTTTAGCAGGATGTCTGAATCGTTCCACTAACGCTCTAAAATGTTGCTAGATAATACAAATAATAAACACACATATTTTACAATTCAGTAACATTTATGTACTTGCTTTACCCTATTTAAGAAGAACATCTTAGAATGGATCAGAAAAGTCACAAAAATTCTAAAAATGTAACTTCTTGAGTGGACCCCTCACCCTATTAATTTGCCATTACTACCAAAACTATATCCTGACAATGCAGACAATAATATCAGAGCAATGATCGATTAAGCTTGGAGTATCCAAGTTGGCTCCAATCAAGCATGTTTTTACATGATTTTACATCTGTAGTCCCTTATACAAGGTTAAATGTAACAGGATAGGTTGAGCAGAGCCTAAAAGACAGTTTCACCCTTTAACTAAAAGCAAACAGGATAACCTATCACTGCCTCCATTTCTATTACTCCCCAAACAAAGCCTTGACATTTTTTTCAATAATGTTCCACTATATTTCTGAGTTGTCACTGTATACCAATGAGCATACAAGTCCTTAATTTTGTGTGCTGCCATGAAAGTGCTGCCAGTGGACTTGGTGTCATGAATGTGTCAATGTGTGTGCTGAAGCATAAGTGTGGCATGTGTATGTATTCATGCATGCAATGAATTAATTTCCAAGTGTGTGTGTATTCAAGCATATACTTTGTTAATTGTAAGTGTGTGTGAAGTCAACTGTAGACAAAGTTCATACAAACTTAGCTGTGAAAGGCCAACTTTGAGGTTTAACTGTTCACATCAGCCCTAGCAAGAAAACTTCATATTTTGTAAATTTTAAGAACTATTCTATCTGCTTTAAATACAATATGAAGTCTATGGTTAAAATATTGTGGATTATCAAGGTGTTAGTACTGTAAAAACCCAAATATTCGTATTGCTTAAAAGATGTCATAATTTGTCACATTACAACTACAAACTTTAATGTATTTTATTCAGATTCAATGCCATGGACCATGGCATTTATTGCAAGAACAAGCTAATATACTGCAATGCACAATTTGGTATCTGCACGTTTCTAATAAAGACAGCACTTGTTAAAGCATCCTAGAGAAAACTAGTATACCTGAGACAGTCTTTCTTTTAAACTTTTTAAATCAATTAGTAAGGGAAGTCTCTCTCTCTCTCTCTTTCTTTCTCTCTCTTTTCTTCAGCTTACCTCAGTATTGTCGCTCACACCTGCAACTCATTAGTAATCAGTTCCTTCCCTTTGTTTAGTTACTGAGTCTCCCAGTATGAAAGCAGTTCTGACTCCCCTAGAGGTTGAAAATAGATGATGATCCTCTGTTTTTATCTTCTCGTCTCCATGCTGTCAACAATGTTGCCCTGTACTGTCTCTGTTATCTCTGTCTGCTCCCCCGTTTATTCTGACATGTCTTTACCTTGTAAGTCTGTGTTTCCTGCTTCCCGCTGCCATTTATTCCGTACATCAACCTCTTCATCCATCCTTTTTCAATAAGTACTTCTTCTAATTCCACTGCTGCTTCCATATTTGCAATTGGGTACTGTAAAAATACTCTTCTTCTTCCTTTTTTTTTTAAGAATTTCATTCCTCTATCTCTGACTGAGAATTAAATATTTTGACATGTGCTTTTTTTTTTTGTTTTGGAAGGAGTTTTGCAGTTTTATTTTAACTTTTTCCACTTTTGATAGAGATTTGACAGCTGTGGTAGACATTCTGCCTTGTTCCAGTACCAAAGATGTCCTCTATGAGTGTGCAACAATTGTAGGCCTGTTCCCCTGACATGCAGCATTATGACGGTTCTAGTGTCACTTTAGTTGGCCCCAACATTGTAGGCAAAGAAGCAAATATAAGGAACCCCCTGCAGTTTGATGAGTAAGCATATAACACTGCTGTCTGTTTTAAAGTGTTTTATTTGAGGAAGAGGGCAACTTTGCTGTATTAAAAAGGAAAACGGCATAGTTTGGAAAGACTGTGTGCCAAGAGGTAAGCTATAATTAAATACTATATGAAGAATTACTGCTTTTTGCACACAAATAATTAATGACCTACATTTCTGTAAATTATTGTTTCCCCGATCATCATTAATTTTTGTAAAACCAAACAAGCTGTTCAAGTAGCTGATAGTAAAGTAGAGTAGCTAATTACCTGTTTTCCCAAATAAAAAAACATGTAAATGTTAGAATGGCGCTATGTAGAAACTATTATGGGCTAACTGAGCTGGAACTCAACTGTGCTCATGTCTTCTTAAAGGTAAGTTCCAACTTGCAGGTCTAGTTGGTTAACTAAACCCCCAGAGTCTCATTTGGTTAGCTGCTTGTAAGTGTGATTCCTCTGGGAATGACTGGTGAACATAATACTTATTGGAAACAACATATTTAAAGAGATAAGTGTCCGCCTTCCAAGCCACATGATTACCAAAAAAGGCATGTTTGGAACATAATAACTATGGAATATCTCAGGCCAGGGATAAACAATGGAGAATATCTGTAGACTGTGTTATTTCCACAACTACATATATACCTTTCTCAGACAGCTGCTGAAATGTTTAAGATAGTTTTTTGAGGTTCTAAGTGTTTGCTTTCTGGAGCAATGTCAATATTTCACCAGATTCCAAGTCATTTTTAGCAGTGCTTTGAACATCTTTACATGTCTTTTACCCCTTTTTAAAAACCCACCTACAATAACACACAGAGGGTAAACAGTCCGTACCTCCCAACTTCTTCATTGGCATGCTCTGGGCAAGCGTTATGCTCTTGATTAAATCAGAATTTGTTCACCACTTAAAAGGTCAGGTCACCATCCTAATTATTGAGGCAACTTATTTTGAACCGAGAAACATTCAAAATTTTCAACAGAGTTGCATATCCTAAAACAAAACAAAATTGCCAGAGTCAATGCCTGATAGATGCTGGGCATATCTGTAATTGTAGTACAGAAAAATATGTCCTCCTGAAAAAGAAAATCCGATTAGCTTATTTATTTTATCAAATTGCACACACAGTGAGCCTTTATGCTAAAGGGAAATTAAATGTGTCAAAAGCAAATAATTATATCTTTTTCCTGAAACTGATAATTTTCTGCTTGGTTTTCTTATCACAAAGATCACAAAGTATTCTGTTGCTTATTCATTATTGATCAATGGCCAACAGAGTTTAGACAAACCAACGATAAGTGCTTGACTGGGCAATTATTTTTTGGGCTGTAATATTACTGTCTATGAAATAATATGTCTTACATCTTCCTCATCATCATAACTCAGAAAGCACAGCTGTAGAAAATGTCAGCTTGATTTTTACTGTCTTTCAGTGACATTGATCAAATATAAATTTGAATACTGAGCAACGTTTGACTATCATTATCCTGATTTGTATTTGCTTATCAATAAATCACAACTGCCTAGAAATACAATTGTAAATTCATTTTTAACATAAGTGTATCATCATTTCATAATAAATATTCAAACAACTCAATGTAGTAAAATATCAACAGACACCAGAGAAAGAGAACAAAGGGTAAACAGGCTGTTTGCAAAGGATTTCTCAGGGTAATGATGCCATACAGTCCCTCTGCTTAACACTGAGTCCCTGTCAAGATCGTTTGTGCCCACTGACTACCAGACCTGCAAGATCCTTATAGTTACATTCATTGCTGACTGACTCCCTTAGATCAAAGCACACTAAACTCAGAGCTGCAGAGAGAAGATGGTACAAAATAAAAGACCCTTAAGTTTCACCAACAGGTAAAACTAGTTCTACCAGGACAAAATGCCCAGTGTTACTGACAACACGGAAGCTATTTCAAGTCTCTGTTAAACCCTCCTCCTCCCATGACCAACCTCAAAGATTCCTTTGCCAATGTCTTCACCAACAAAGTGTAAGCAATCAGCAGTCAGTTCTCTGACGGATGTTCAAAGACTCCCTTGTTTTTATTCTTAAGGTCTTCTCAAGCCCTGTAACCTGGGTACCTGTCTCCCGGTTTCCCTCGTGCAAATCCTGAGCTCTGATTTCCCTTGTGCCTAAAAGTATTTTATCAGGTGAAGACGTGCATGTTTACTGAAGCATGTCAACCAAACGGGCCCACAGAAAAATAGCCTTCCTTCCTCTCTTCACAATACGTTGTTTCCCTATGTCTGATATCCTCTATCCCCTATCCTTGTTTACCGCAGACACAAGGCAGACTTCATTTCTGCATATGCAAACCCTCTCTCACTGGACATCCTGACCCTCACAGAAACTTGAATCAAATTTAAGGGTGAGCCAGGGGGCGTGTTTATTTCCGGTGGAGGCTGAACTGTCCGGCAGAGGGCGGACAGGCAGCAAGAAAGAAGCGATGGAGAACGTTAAAGGAGTGGGTCCAATCCTGGTCATTCGTCCAATGGTTATTGGTGTTTGCAGATGGTGAGGGATCCGGAGGAGAATGCTCGAGAGGAGTACCTGGGTTGAGCAAACATGAGAGTTATAACTAGGAAGACGGAGGGGTTCAGGAATCAAGACCCATTTTCCAGTATCTTCCACATATATTTATGCTTTGACTTAGCTGATTTCAACATCTAAATAACCTCACCATGCCAAGCAGCTATGTGGAGGTATGCTAATCTCCCACTTGTTTGATCTGGGTGTGTTGAAATAGGGGATCATCTGAAATTGGAGATGGTTTTATCATCCTGAGAAATGAATCCATTCGAAAAGTCAACTGCTTCTCATTAAAATTGTTTTGTTTAACAAAATTCATCAACTTTCTGTTGCTTGGTGCTTAAAATAGCTAACATCCTACCACACAGAAATAAAATATATCTGAATGTATCTGCCCAGACATAAATATACAGCCAGTGAACTGTAAATAATCTTCTTCGTAGACCGTTACTATAAAAATGGAATTTGCACTTTATGAATAGTGTGACACAGATGCACACACACCTCACTTCTTCAAAAGGTGTAATTTGTCTGCTTCAGTAGTCAGGGTGAATATTCACTCTGACAGCTCCAAGAAAAGACACAAAGCAGAGCAAAGACAAGCTTCAGTCCTTACACCCAGACATAAAGTTATGGTCTGGATTTTGGTTCTTGCCACTTCCCTCTGACGTGGTTCTGTCTTTCGGTCCTTCTTGATTCATTATAACTGTTGAGTTTAAGTAAAATTCTACAGTTTCACAGCCTCCTGCTAAGCCTATGTCCTAGATGCCCCATCATGTATTCTATGAACCTATTGAAATGTTGACAAATCCTTGGAGCAGTAGAAGCCTAATTCTAGTCACACATACACCACCTGATTTTAAAAACAGGAAATTGAACAAGATTGCGTTTATGCGAAATAATGGAATAGTAGATTAAAATTTCATAACAGATTATTCTTGTGTTTGGTGCTGTATTGTTCAAATCACAACCAGGGATGTTTGAATGTATAGTGTACGGCTGAACTTTAAATCTCCCTGTCCATGCATGGGTTCTCTTTGGGTACTGCAACTGTGACGGTGTGTGTGTGCGGCCACAAGAAATACGAAGGGAAACCCTTTTTATTTTTTTATTTTTGTATTTCCTGTAGAAGGACATTATTATGAATTATAATCCTTCTGCCTCCTTATCTGCACCTACAAAAGCCCATGAGGCACAAAAATTTGACAGTCCTACATGAAACATTAACAAAATAATGGTGAATGAAGATTACTAATTGGGATAAATTCACAAATACTCAAAATAATCATAAAATGATGAATAAAATGTACAAATACAAATTGAAAATAATAATTAATAAACTGCCTTTTTAACTCTGTTTCACAACTTCATCTCACAGTCTTAAATGATGACTGTTAGGTCATTTTCCAGCTGAAACAACTGGGAACTAAAGTTTACATTTTGCCCAGGGCTCCTCTCTGCCTGGAGTCCAGATTATATTTTTAAAGATACTTGCTCTGAGACATGCTAGGCTAGGGGTGGGGTCATTGCAAACTAAATCTTATGAAAGGCTTGTTTTAAATCAAGTAGCAGAAACCATTTGGATTAAACTCCTTTTGAGGGCTGTCTGTGACTGGCTATTCATTTATAGGTAAAATATTAACGAGTTAAGGTAAAATATCAGCACATTTATGATATACATAGCCATAGTAATTGTACTCTTCTCATACATGCGCTTTTAAAAGCATTTTAAAGATAAAAGAAAATACTGGCTGTACTAATGATGAAAACTATGACTATGAGTTAAATAAAAAATATTAATGAAAGCATAAATAAATTGCAATGCTTATAGTTTTAAACAAATCTTTAAATTTAGATCCAAATTATTAATCAATTATGAAATTAATGTTTTATTTTGTAAATGCACTTAATGCCATGCTTATTTATTTATTAAACGGATTTTGACAATTAAACTTTTTTTTACTAACAAATTTACTTCTGCATTTTTTGTTAGTTACAGCAGAATTGATCCTCTATACTAGCGTAGATCAAACTTATGTCAAAGGATCTCAGAGTTGCAGTTGCTGCAGAAGAGCTGGGGCAGACAGGTAGTACAGTAAATGATCAGATGGAGTGAGGGATTACGCGGAGGTGCGGTTGTCAGTCATGTAGATGAGAACCAGGAAACTGTAGAGGATTTTGTGGTTGTTATGATTCTGGCCTTTCTGCTCACCAGTGTTCACATTCCTCTCTGTTCCTTACACTCATGTTGAATACTTACTCATCCCACTTGTGCTGACCACACTTACTCTCATCAGTCCAACTGTGTTCAACTTGTCTTCTGACTTCATAAGTACTGGCCAGTGATACAGGCAACGGCAGATTTTTTAAAGCATTCTTATGAGTTGTGGGATATCCAGCCTTCCTTCTTTGCCTTAGCTTTATGCCTGTTTTCTGGTTAACCTGCCTTGCCTCTACCTCTCGTTTGACTTCTACCTCTTTGGACAACGGTCCTGCTTTTGCCTTCTGACTCCGTCCTTTGGATGGATTTGCCTGACCTGGTTTTGACCCAGATTCAGTTCCCTGACCTCTGATTCAAGCCTCATACCCGGACCTGTTTGGCTACATGTGTGATCAAGTTGCAGAGCCTGTTTATTGGATCTGACCTCTGAGACCCAGCTTTTTGGCCTGTGTGTTTTATGGCTTCTGTTAGTGTGTAATTCAATTTAATGAGTTGCTTAAGATGTGAAATCAGTCCTTTTTAATTCTCCATCTGCTTTTTCACACAATGTGCACAAAGATCATCTCTGTCTCTGGCTGAGAAACATGCACTCCTTCTGCAAAGAGGACCAATGGCGTTACTTGAGGGGATTTCCCGCTACCCTTGAACAATATACACAAAATAACAGCAAAACTATCATGACCTTAATTAACATTGTTCTACCTTATGCATGTTATATAAGCCTATAAACAGTATAAGATATGATATTGACAACCAGCTATACTTCCTTTTCACCTGCTATCACGTCATCATTGTGTCACTTGTCCCTCCTGAGCAACCCGAAGGAAAGAATTCACAGCTCGACCTCAATACTGAGATGCTTTTCCTGACATATGTAGAGTGCCAGATGATTCATTTTCAATAAATCTTTTCAAAGTTTCCTGTTGTGTCTGGTTAAATTTCTGTGTTTTCGATCTGTCATGACAGTGATGGCAGATTTAAGCGCACTCTGTAAATCTTTCTTCAAGGAGGAGAGACACAGAAAAATAGTTACTGGGGTAGGTTCAGGAATTCTGTTGCTCAAAAAAGAACTGAAGAAAATTGCTCCGAAGAGGGATTGACGTTACCAAGGTAGTTTACACACACAATCACATTTCCTGACATAAACATAGGGATTATGGTGGGAGGAACCATTAGTTTCTAAATCAGGTAACAGCACAGAAGTTGAGCTGCAGTTGCAATAAACCTCCTCAGAGGTGAAGGACCATTGGAATAAAATTGAGCAATCATTTTTAATATCTGTTCAAAACGTTTTTAAATAAATGTTGATATTTGTGGAAAATTGTACAAAAAAGAACATATGTTTAAACATAAGGAGAAGAAAAAGACATCTAGAAATACCATTGTTATGTCTTCTTTTTTGTAATTAAGAACTACTGAGGAAGATCCAAGCCACTTGTAACTTTGGAACCAAACAAACCTAAATACGGGGTAGAAGAGTTAAGTACTAGTAATGATGAAGGGTAAGGATTAGGTTAAGTGTTCATATTAGGAAAATTTATATCAGAAAAATTAATGGAATTGATCAACTAATTAACTACGTTCTGAGTAAGGTACAAATTAAAATCAGATGTGTTTGTTTAATATAACTGTGTTTATGTGGGTTTTGTGCGTGAGTATGGTATGTGTGTGAGAAGAGGAGAGATCTGGTAGCAGACACTCTCATTGTCACCTTTGAATCGGTTAGTCTGTCATCAATGTGACAGTGGGGATTGTGTGTGGTATATTTTTTTTACACCCACACAAGTATTTGGCCTCCATTAACCTGATTAGAGTCAAAATTCCTCATCCCGATATGAATGATTAAAAAAAATATTCCGTTTGATTCACCAAGACCAGTCTTGCTTTCAAACTGGTGCTACAGTATAGGACCTTCCATGAGAAAAGCAGCAGAAGTAAAGAGAAGATGAGACTCAATTAAAACCTGATTGTGCGCCACTGGTACACAACTTGGCACATACAGTGCTAAAGAGAAACAGAAGGGCACATCAGCTTTCTTTGGATATATAAAAAATGGTCTGAATATCTGCAAGGCCTTAAGAAGTCCAAGGAACAAATGTGAATTAACTTAATGAATGACTAAACGACTTTATTGTCAATGTATAGTTCAGTCTGAAGTTAGTTAGTCAGTTGCATGTTGACTGTGTTTAGTTTAGCTGTTATAGATGAAGCTACAAAGCTAACATTAGCATGGTAGTTTTATGATTATATTGACATACAGTAATGTACATAATGTACTACGTAAAAAAGAGTAGAAAAGTAATAGTGACTAAAATGCATTAGCTTAAATGCTATCATTACTTTGTGGGGTCTCTCTACCATGTTGAGTAACACTGTCTTACATGATGTTTTGCTGAAAACAACAAACTTTTTTAAAAATTTTAATCTTAGCAGAAATGCTATCAATAGCATTGGGACTATCCCCATCTTGTTGACTTGCACCCAATACAAACTGTGCTACTTGCAAGGCTTTTCTTTGCAATTTAGCAAAGAGCTATCATTAGCATGGTGACCCAAAGTAATAAATTACGTACCATAAAACACCATTAGTTAAAATTAATCAGTCAATCAAAATTTCTTTATTCATCCCAACAGATAATTAAATTATGTTGAAGTAACTCATTTAACTAAGGAGTTATAATAGATTGTGCTTGCTGTTGGCAGTAAATATCTTTTTGTAGCGGTCTGTTTTATAACTAGGCTAGAGAACCTCCAGACGAAGACAATCTGTTTTCCAATAACAGTGTCATGAAGAAATTGTTCAGGGTTGTCCATGATTTTCCATATATAATGTACACATTTATCCCCAGAACACACCTAGCCTTCTCTATCAGGTTGTTGAGCCTTTTCAGGACCCCTTGCTTTGATGCTGCTGCCCTAACAGACAATGGCAGAGGAGATGACACTTTCAACAAAATATTTATCTGCAACATCTTATTGCAAACTGTTAGAGATTTTAGCCCCACAAGAAATACACTTCTCTGTCCCCTGTAGATGGGTTCACTGTTGCATTCCTTTACCATCTCCACTTCTTCACCCATGATGGAAATAGAAGTTGATCTGACCATGGTTCTCCTGAAAACTTCAATCCTCTCTTTTGTTCTGTTCACATTCAAAATGTGAGGATTATTCCCACACCATGACACAAAGCGCTCCATCAGCTCTTTGCACTCTTCTTTTGTTCCATCTCTGATACACCTGAGAACTGCAAAGTCATCTGAGTATTTCTTCAGAAGACATGAGTCCGACTTGTACTGGAAGTGTACAAAGTGAAAATCAATGGGGAAAGTACAGTCTCCTAGGGTGCTCCTTTGCTGCTTACCACCTGATTACCCACACAATCCTTCTGTCTAACAAACCCTGATCTGTTTTTCAGGAAGTCATTGACCCAGTTGATTGCTGAGGCCTACACCTGAGTCTTCTGGAGTGTCAGACAAAGCATATACGGCTGCATTGTGTTAATTGAATTGTGTTAATACGGCTGAATATTGTTGAATTTGCAGAAATTGCTGGAACCTTGATTGGATGGTTGGTGAGTGGGTGGGCACCGGGTTAATGGACAAGTCAATAGGCAACTTGCTGATTGGCTATTCACTCAGGCGTCAAAAAAGGGTCAAAATTAATATTTGTAACTTGAGATTTGCAAACTTGTAACTTGAGATTTTCACACTTTTAATTTGTGATTTTCAAATGTGTAATTTGAGATTTGCAAACTTGTAATATGAGATTTGAAAACTTGAAGGTGGGAAATCTTGTTTACAAATACAAATCTTTATTACAATTGCAAATCTTGTTTTTACAAGTACAAATCTTTTTTAGAAGTACAAATTCTTTCTGACGCTTATTTGGTTCCATAGTCTAAGGGAAGACGCACTTTTTTTAGAAATGTTAATAAATCCTGCAGGTTTGTTAAACTGAAAGCAGTAGGTATGTCTTTCTGTCTTAATGTTTGTGGGCCTGTGTCTTGGCTTTCTCGTTTATTTTAGACAAAATGATAATCAATGAATAGCGTAACACCATTAAAATCTAAATGACTTGGAAAAACAATTAATTCCTCCAAACAAAGTGCATGTCGACACATATTACCAATCTATGCGTGTGTGTATTTGCTACATTGTGGGGACCTGTCATTGATTGACTTTTCAGCAACTTCGCAGGTTGTCCACTAGTGGTCGCCAGAGCACAACCCGGCTGGAGCTGTTTCTCATTGTCATGATCAGCTGAGCAGCTTAAAGGGAGCGGTAAACCATCTACTCGTCGCCTGAGTGTTTGTTACTCCTGGTAACGTTACCTGTTCTCTGAGCCAGTTCTCTAGTCTTTTGCTGTATTTTAGTTGTTTGTTTGTTTATTTCCTGTAGTTGTTTTTTTGAGTTTTGAGTTTTTGATTTTTCTTTGTTACTTTAATTTTTCCCGTGCCACCAGTAATTTTCCCTTTTGCTCATCTTCAGGTTCAGTTCTCATCCTTGCTCATACTCACTCTGTTAAGATCCCTTCGACAGTCATTACTCTGGTTCCCGCTTCTCTGGGCTCAGCTTGGTCTGCTCGCTCCAGCCATTCTCCATCCGCCGTGTACCCTCTGGAATCATCCATCTGGACTCCGCTTGAAAGTCTCTCCACTCACTCCTACCTGGCATCAAAACGATTCATCACCAAGTAAGCTCTCAAATCTGTTTTCACCAAGTCCGCCGTTCAACAACTCACCTGCTCTGTCTCACCTTCAGAAGTCTCTGGTTTCCCGCATCACAGTCTCAGTTCCCTGGATTCCCTTTCTGCTTCCTGCCGTGACCATTGCTTCCTGCTCCAAGAAACATCCCCACATTTCAATAAACTCTTATTGTACTCCCAAGAGTCCTCTGTTTTATGTGGGTCAGATACCTGAACACTGTGACAGGACCATTATCGGACAAACACTATCAGTTTGGGACTTACTTAGCATTTCAGGACCTGGTCCCCATGAGGAAAAGTGCTGTTTTGGGGGTTATGTTTAGGTATAGGATTGTACTGTGAATTGAGTTAAGGTTAGATTTTAGATTAGTCATGTGCTGTAATGGTTAATTTGATGGTCAGGGTCAGAAGTTATTATAAAATTAATGGAAGTGAATAGAAAGTCTTTACAAGGATGCAGAAATGTCAGGTGTACGAGTATGGTCTGCATGTACTGGTAATGGTTAAGTTTAGTGTTAGGGTTGGGCTATAGAAATTAATGGATGTCCATGGAAAATTCTCACATGGATAGTATCATAAGAATGTGTGAGTTATGTCTTTTTGCTACATTGTGGGGACATTTTTTTGGGATTAGTGGTTAGGTGAATGACTATGGTGTGAAAACCTAGTGTGTGTGTACTGGCTAAGGTATTCTATTTAGGACCATCTTTGGCATATTCACTAACCTTCTGAAGACGGGTCTTATTGGGGCCAATGCCTGGTCCTAATGTGGTGGACCCCCTCATTTAGGGTTAAAGTTCAGTTTTAGAGGTGTTGTGTGAATTAAACTTTGGTTATGGCTAGATATGAATATATTGCTAATGGGTAGGGTTGAGGTAAATGTTCAGTTTAGGCATAAAAGCATTTATTTGAATAAATGGAAGTCAATACAAAGTCCTAATATAGGTAGAAATACAAACTTGTGTGTGTGTGTGTGCGTGTGCGTGTGCGTGTGCGTGTGCGTATGCGTGTGTATGTGTATGTGTGTGTGTGTGTGTGTGTAAAAGAGAGAGAGAGAGAGAGAGAGAGAGAAAGACAAAATGCGAGATAAAGAGATCTGTACCTGAATGGCTGCATGGAGACCTGACAAGTCTCTTTGTCCTGTGTATTGAAAGCCTGTGGACACACCCTTGAAGACTTCGGCGCACACACCTACAATCCACAGTGGGAGGTGAGCAAGGAGCCTTTTAGCTAATGAGCCTTTTTCATACCTCATTTATCACACTCTGTATCTCTGCAGTTATTTCTCTTTAATTTTTCTTAGTTCAGATTTTACACAGATCTGTAGTCTATTTTGACATGTTTCTTTTTTTAAGCAGTAGTTGTAAATATGGCTAGTACAAACAATTCCAGATTTACTGAACAATCTGTGTAACACAGTAAACATGTCGAATTAGCTTACTTTGTTTTAACAGATCAAGCATAGCCAGAGAAATTTTCTTTTTTTCCATGATTATATTTAAAGGAGAGTTCAGAAGAACATATTGATTTATAGTTTCTCATGATGTCTTGGGAAAATATCAGACATTTGCACTTTAGATGACAAATCACATCTGAAATGTTTTAGAATTAACAATGTGTATGAGCACATTCAGGTACAGATTATGATATTTATGGAAAAGTTTCCTTTAAACTTCAGATTAGGTAATCACTTTATTAATCCCAAGAAACAGTAAATGGGGTTATAACTCCTATTATCCAAGACTATTGACATAGCTATTGTAGATGCTGATCGCTGTGGGTAGGGTGAATCTCCTGCAGAGGTCTTCATCATAATGTTTCGAAACAAGCCTCTGACTCTAAAGATATTGTTTTTGTAAAACCATCTCATTAGGAGGATGTCCATAATTTCTTGATGTCATGAACGATGCTTCTTTGCTCAATCATATTTATTCATTCCTCAGTTCTCCCTGAAAAAGAACCAGTCTTCCTTATAAGGTTGTTTTACCAGTTTAAGTCCCTGGCTTTGATGATGCCACACCAATAGATGATGGCAAGAGATTTCACTGTTCTCAACCGACTTATAGAAGATATGCATGATCTTGCTGCAAACAATGACAAGCTTATGACAAGTATAGTCTGCTCTGTCCCTTCATGTAGACACTTTACTGTACTTCATTTACAACGAAAACTGTGTTTGACCTAATCTACAATCATCTCCTTTCTCTTGTTTACATTTGAAATAATTGTCTCAATACCATGCCACGAAGCAGTCCCCCACCTCTCTCTACTTAGCTTATTGTCTATCTTTTATCCATCCAACGACTGAAGAGTCATCCGAGTGTTAATGCAGAAAACAGGAATTTTAATTCTGCTGGAAGTTTATAAAAACATAACAAAATATCAGTTCTTAAAATCTGCAAACAAAATGTCATTAGTAATCATTTGTCAATGTTAAGAGGTCAATCTAACTGTCTAAAGACCATTATCCCTACCCCAAAACCCCCCCAAAAAACAGTCAAATCGAAAGGATCAAAATTTGTTTCCCTGAATTACACTTTTCTTAAATGCACATCTCTATTCAACATCAACACCTATTTCAGGAGCAAGCTGAGCCAGTATATGAGGAGTGGTGGATCAGCTACTCCACGCCTGAGTGTTTGTTTACTCTCGGTAATTTCAGTCCTCAGTGCCAGCCTCTAGTCTCTAGTGTTTTCTAGTTTTTTGTATGATCTCTAGCTTTAGTGTTTCTTCACTGCTTTCTAGTTTTTCTCCAGTTGCCTTTTTGAGTTTTACTTAATACTTTGTTGTTTCCCATGCCCCTAACCTCCTTTGTACTCACCTCAGGTTTCTGCCAACACCAGTGCTCATATCTGCTCAAGTTCTCTCTCTGGTTTGCCACATCCGTCTGGTTTCCCCACTCCTCTTGGCTCAGCTCGGTCTGCCCGTCCCAGCATCGCTTCATCAGTCGCACACACACGCTGGACAACCACACCATCGAATTACTGCTGAAAGGACTCACCACTCACACCTCCCTGGCGTCAACCACCCATCCACTCACAAGTAAGATCATTCCAGTATTTTCCTCTCATCATAATTCATCTACTCACCTGTCCTCACCCTCAGAGGTCTCCGGTCTCCCACGTCGTCTTACTCTGAGTCTCCTGCCGTTTCCCGCTGCCCCGCTGTTCCTGTTGTCCCACCGTACATTGCTGCTGCCCGCTGCTTCCCGTTGCCAGATCCCTCTCCTCACAACCTCAATAAATTCCTTATAATTGATCCCCTGAGAGTCCTCTGTTTATATGGGTCAGAAGCTTAAAACATTATGACGGTTGCCCAGGATGGCAAAAGCTCACCCCATCTCGTGGATAGATATTACGATTTAAAACTGATGGATTGTTTTTAAAAATAAATGAATTCAAGGTGCAGAAATCAAAATTATGATTCCAATATATTAAATAAGGCAGTTTTGTCCTTTGAAAAAAAATTGTTAGTTTATGAAGGTTTTTTGTTATTTGTTGAAATAACTATTCAATTTCTAAAAGCTAATTTCAATTTTAACAAAGCTAAAACATGCAACATAAAAATAAAAATAATGCCTGATGGATCTATCCAGGGTTTAAAAGTTGCTGTAGACTTAGTTAAACCTTGGTTTTAACAGTACACTTCATAATTCATTTTGACTGCTTTGAGTTGCAATCAACCAATAGGCCATTTCCTGGCCTGATCCGACTCCATGTAAATAACACTCCTACCTAAAAAAAAAAACTAACATAAATCAAATTAGGTTTTTTACAGACACCTGGTTAAAAAGCTAACAAATAAAAATGTTTAGTTATCATCAAAATGCTGTACTTCCTGCTGTTGAATTTTTTTAGAATAGTCTGTATATGAGATGAATTTCAAGTCATATAAAAGTATACAGACATATTAAATAAATTATTACATAATTGAGAAGTAAAAGGTAAGAATGTATTATGCTCATAATTTTTACACAAAATTATGTTTTCGTCATATGCAGATTTAAGTTTGTTCAACATAAGTTTATAGTTACATCATTCAGGGATTTACACAGCTAAAGAAAAGCAGATATGCCATATATTGATAAAAACATTTTTGCTCACTGTATTAAAATATTTAGTTTTAACATAAACATAAGACACTAAGAAGAACTAACTCTCATTCAGCCATTAAGCAAAATGCAAAATGTAATAAACGTCATAGACTTGATAAAAAAGGAAAGTTTATGATAATTTATTGTCAGACTGTGTAATGTAGCTATAGTGTCGTGTATCTATATTACACATCGCATGTCTATGTGTGGGGGCTGTAGTGTTCCAGCAGCACATTTTAAGTCCAGTTTTCTATAAAATACAGCCAAGAATACAATTCTCTGTGTGACATAAGCTGATTGCATCCAATGCAACCATCATTTGACAGGTACTTTTTTTGGGTTTAGCCCAAAGTTTATTTCAAGAAAATACTGACAACTTCTTTACATTGTTTTACTAACTGTTAATGCCAATACAAGTGAAAAGTAGTAAAAAGAGGACAAGTGGCTAGGGATGAGCAAAACAATGTAAAATGAAGGTAAACCTTGACAAGTAACTGAGAATGAAACTGAGATTACAACAAATGGAACCAAGTTTATGAAGAAGAGAAGGCGTTTATAATTGTGTTTTTGGCCAAAGCAAGAAGAGAAAGGAGAGTCAGAGTTGCTAATAGTGTGTGTGATGTTGGTATTGATCAGTCACACAGACAGAATGGTAGGTCGTGACATCATGACCAGTCACTGTGGCTAATCGAAACCTAATTCCCTGTCTCCATCATCATCATCATTTTCATCATCATCTCTACCATTGTTATCAGACAAAGAAAAATATAGCAATGATCAGTCAAAGTCCAGAAGCTGTGTTTTTGTAGGAATTTAATCATAGATGATACTTACAGAATATCGGACTTATATTTATCAGCAACTATTGGACACTAATCATCAACAAAAAAAAAATTGGTTCTTGATCTGATGCAATACTTTGACGACTGTTTGAACATTGATGACGCTGACAACCAAATATAAGACCGTCAGAAAACACAGGAGGTAAAGACTAGGAAAAATAAGTCATTGGGCTCATTGGACAAGGGGGGAACACAGCAAATAGATATGCTTAATTGAAAGAGATGTAATTAGGAAAATACATGCCATTTAAGAAAAGAAAGAAGGATAAGCAGATGAAATGGCAAATGTCAGCATTACAAATTGCTGATATGATGAACAGTGAATTGGCTCATCAAGTTACAGCTACTGAGAGAAGATGTACTGAAGATATTTTGCTGAACTTCAAACCAAGCATCAGCATTCACTTATCACATCAGATCTTGAAAAAATGGAGTAATTTGCCATTAAGCTGAGTTAGTATACTCTGAAGCTATGCCGAGCTTGAGAGTCCATCCAGCATGTTCTGGGTCTTCGCCTGGGCCTCCTCCTAGTGAGATGTGCCTGGAACACCTCTCCAGTGAGGCGTCCAGGAGGCATCCTGATCAGATGCCTGAGCCACTTGAACTGGCTCCTCTCGACGTTGAGAAGCAGCAGCTCTACTCTGAGCCCCTAACGGATGACTGAGCATCTCACTCTATATCTAATGGAGGGCCAGACACCTTGCGGAGGAAACTCATTTTGACCGCTTGTATCCGTGACATTGTTCTTTCGGTCAAGACCCAAAGCTCATGACCATATTTGAGAGTGGGAACGTAGATTGATCGGTAAATTGAGGGCTTCGCTTTTTGTCTCTGCTCTCTCGTCACCACAACAGACCGGAATAGCACCCGAATCACTGCAGATGCTGCACCAATCCATCTATCGATTTCCCGCTCCATTTTACCCTCATTTATCAGCAAAACCCCAAAACACTTAAACTCCTCCACTTGAGGCCGGACCTCCCAGCCAACCCGGACAGAGCATGCTACCCTTTTCCAGGGAACCATTGATTCTCCTCCTGGCCACTTCCCACTCGGCAGAAACCTGCTCCAGGGAGAGCTGTAAATCACCAGCTGATGAAGCCTACTGGACCAGATCACTTAAAAATAACAGGGATGCAATCCTAAGGTCATCAAAAATGTATCCCCTCAACATCTTGACTGCCCCTAGAGATTCTGTCCATGAATGTTATGAACACAATCTGTGACAAAGGGCAACCTTGCCGCAGTCCAACCCTCACCGTTATCGAGCAACGCGGGCCTGACTCTGACACTGGTCATTCAGCGTCCTGACAGCGTGGGTTCTCTCCGGCTACTCCGGCTTCCTCCCACAGTCCAAAAACATGACTATACTCTAAATTGTCCTTAGTTGTGAGTGTGTGTATGAGTGGTTGTTTGTCCTGTATGTCTCTGTGTTGCCCTGCCATGGACTGCCGACCTGTCCAGAGTGTGCCCTCGCCTCTCGCCTGTTGAAAGCTGGAGATGGGCACCAGCAGACCCACCCGATCCCAATAGGGACAAGGGTGTACAGAAAATGGATGGATGGATGGATGAATTTACTTGGTTTCTGTTTTTGATTTAACTTGTTTTTACTTTGGTTATATTGTATTTTTGTAACTATTTCAGTCTAAAATAAATCTAGTACTGATAATATATTATTTAGTTATTCAAGAGGTTATTAAAGCAAAAATGAGAATAAACATAAAAATCATTAACGATATTTTGTCTATATATATATATATATATATATATATATATATATATATATATATATATATATATATATATATATATATAT
>JAVLVB010000646.1:3365139-3384149 GCA_032876305.1 Orestias chungarensis
GTGTGTGTGTGTGTGTGTGTGTGTGTATATAAATTGATTCAGGACTCGGTCACTCAGAAATGTTTATTATTAACTTTCAGTTGCAAACAACATTTTGGTCCTGAATCTGCCGAGGATGACGATTAACCTTGGGGGTTAACTGTGTCTCCTCTGTCAGGACCAAAAAAAATTTAATATGATCTGCTCTTTGTCAGCTACTCTGTATAATGCGTGAATAAAAACACAGAATAAACAAAACTGTTATTAACTAAACATTGCTGTTATCAAAATGGAAAAGCTGCGTAAGCACTAAGTATATCTCATAAGTCAACAGTTTGTAAAAATAACAATATGTTGCAAAAAATAGCATGAAAAATCTGTTTTTCTGCATGAACTGATCCATCTCTCACTTTGTTTTCCCACAGCTTGTTTACAGGACACCGTTTCTCTTGAAAGGTCAAATCAACGATGAACTTCCTGGTGTGCATTTAAACGGTCATGGTGGCAACATCATGCCTTCTGGATGCTTCTCGTCAGTAGAGACAAAGTAGCATGATGAAGATTATTGGAACATGGATGGAGCTAAAAACCATGTGATCCTAGGTGAAAGCAAAATGTCCAGTGTGCTGTTGAGCTTGACTGCGTGGTATTGAGGCAGCTTAGCCATTCACAAATATCTAGAGTTTGCAGGACACCAGCCATCGATGACTGGAGTCTGAGACAACAGTGGTGAAGAGTCTCTGAATTGAAAGCTTTTACTGTATTGGACTCAAGTAGAATAATGAGAATCAGTGTGCAGCGAGGTAAATAAAACGTCAATAGAAAATACATGTAGAACTTTTAAAATATAAACAATAAAGCAAAGCCTGGTGGGCCCAGTTGGTTGTGGGGAGAAGGGGGAGGAGTTAAGGTCAATTGCTGTTTACAGTGGTGATGGCATATGAGAAACAGCTCAAGTGAAGCTGAAGGTTTTGGATTTGGTGGTTTCTGCATCATCTTCTGGAGAGTAAGACTTCAAACAGATCAGGACCGGGATGTGTTTTTTCCTTTGTAATGTTTTCAGCTCAAAATCAAGATGCTCTACACTTTTGATTTTAGAAAAGACAGACAACGTTTTAGACTCAAGAGGTTTTTCTGAGGATTTTTTACCTTTTTGAGTAGTCTCAGCAGAGTTTAGTAACCATGACAAACAATACAAAATGTGAAAACCAAGAGATTTAAATGATGTCTTAAAGAGTGAGACCAGCAGGAAATACGGCTGTCTACATACAGTAGGAGCTAGAATACTAGAATGGTCAAATCAAAGTCTGATCCCATCTGAGGATTCTCTACCTCCAATTCGAGGGTGTTTAAGCTAATTTACAACGAATAATTAGCAAATACTTCAGTGTTTGCATGTGCAAAGCTGGAGAGGACAGCAAAGAGTTCTAGCTGACCAAGAACCAGAAGGTAGAACAAGGAATTTTAATTATTTTTTTAATTCAAGGTTTCATAAATTCAAACGACTAGATAAAAACAGTTTGTTTTTTTTAACAAAACTTTTGTATATATAAACAAGGGTTCTTTTAATAAAATCTCGGTTTTTGGTGATACATAAGAAGAATTTTCAATAAATTTACCAAATCCTTAATATATGCCACTCCACTGATCAACATCAATCATCAAACTAACTGATCACACCTTTGGCTGTGATGACCGCCAGGGGGCAGTAGAGGTGGCTGAAAAGATAAATGGAAGATAAAAAACAAAAAAATTAAAAACTCTTAAAAAATGCTTTTGGATGTGCATTATTGAAACCGAATTTCTTATAACAAACTGAAATGTTGCTCATCTCTCTGATAGCCCGATTATTTCCTAGATACTGTTTATTTTCCTCATATATTTTTACACATTGTTTATTATCTGTATATTTTTGAGATAGTTTAGCACTGAGAGGAGTGGTCCTCCAATCTCGTTGTGCAATGTGTATAATGACCATAAAAGGCATTGTATTGTATTCTATTCTATTCTATTCTATTCTACTCTACTCTACTCTATTCTATTCTATTCTATTCTACTCTACTCTATTCTATTCTATTCTACTCTATTCTATTCTATTCTATTCTATTCTACTCTACTCTACTCTATTCTATTCTATTCTATTCTACTCTACTCTATTCTATTCTATTCTACTCTATTCTATTCTATTCTATTCTATTCTATTCTACTCTTGAACAGCAAACATGAAACGAACAGACTGACCAGAAGAGGCCAGCAGGGGGCAGCAGATGCGGAGAACAGCTGAGGAACATGTATGTTGATGGAAAGCTTATGCTAAACAAATTTGAAATAGTTCATATGAGAAATAAATAAAATTAAAAAAACAACAAAGTTGATGTTTCTGCACATATTTTGCTGCACTGTCAGTTTGGGGCCCCTGCAGTTTGGGGCCCCTACAGTTTGGGGCCCCTGCTCACATCTAACCGACAGAGGGGTGTTTTACTTTGAAAGAGCCTAAGGGAATCCAGAGTTAGTGGGTGGGAACTTTAGTTTGTTGTGAATGCAGGGAGTGGAAGTCTGTCAGCGCATCAGAAGAAGCTTCTGCTGCTAACCTGAGGGCTCCCCAGGGGCTCCTGGAGATTCAGCAGGAGAACCGGAGCTCATCGCTGCAGACATGTAGGTTTCACCTTAAATTCATCCAGCTTTAGTGAGGTGGCTCTGGTCCGAGGGACGGGGGACGGGGTCTGCTGTCTGAATCCCGCAGCCCAACACGTCCCGTTCTGTCAGAACAGCCCCGCCCACATCTAGTGACAGTGAGCCTGGACAGCCTGGTCTGCTGAGCAGCTTTGGGTTTAAACTCCTCTGTGAGCTTCAGTCTCCTGTTTATAATTGTTTGATTGAGTTTAAGCTCCGACGGTTCAGAGTCATCAAATGTCTGAGAAGTTCATTTGTGTGCCAATAACCTGTCACATGTCAGCTGATGGAATCAGAGCCTGTTCTGAGTGATGCAGTCTTACTGGTAGTAAGTGTTGGGATTTACTGGACTCTGACTCACTGGTTTCCAAAACTGGCTGCCAGTCATTCCACATTTATGAATAAGACTCTGTAATAATGCAGAACAAGAAGTGAAATGTTATGTTTTCAGTTCTGGATCGACATGGATGAAGCGTGTAGTCTGTGGAACTTTGATTCTATCTTCATAGACAATTGTTATAAACTCCTTAAAGGAATCATCTGTCCATCCAAAATATTACCAGGGTTTTCCAGACTAGGAAGTATTTAAAGCTCCTTCTTTTTTGGCACCGTCTGCTTCTGAACTGTAATTGTGTAAGATTGCTTGGATGCTTGATATGCCTTTAAATTAGGCCATACAACTCCGTTTGCCAATGATTTAGAAATCAGGTTGGAATTGCTCACAGTGTGCACACATAAAGTACAAACAGATCCACGTTACAGGGATAGAATAATGGACAAGAATAGTTTGTAACAAAAATACTTTTATAGGAAGAAAATAGCAAGTGCGTGTATGCGTCTTTTGTTATACGTCCTTGTGTTCATCAGAGAGACCAGCTGCAGCAAGGAACTGTCTCTCTAGCGCTGACATGACTGTAAAAGCCTAAACAGCTTGTGTCCAGGATGTGCGGGGTCTACAGAGCTGCTAGCTGACCTTAACCTGACCCTAGTCCTGCATTGGGCGAAAGGTCAGCTACTATGTTCCTCAGGTAGGGTGGAGAGGGGAAGCAATGTGGGAGTGTTCTCCAGAAATCCATCACAGTCTCCTCAGACCTTGGAACAATTTCTATTGTAGGCTTCATAGGCCAGGGACAGTGGAGGGGAGATTATGATGGTGAAAAGAAAACGTGAAGTGAGGAAAATGTTGGTTAATTATAATCCATATCACTGTTCTAATATTTAATAGTAATATGGCAACAAAACAATATTTTCTAATGTATTGTCCATTACTAAAATAAAGGCAGCCAGTAGATTTCCTGATCATAATATAGCAGCAAGTCAACTCTAAAACTCCTCATCCTCTCCAGCCTGGCCTCCTTAGAGGTTCATTTTCATGAAATCCTTGATGCAGGGGGCGCTTGATTCGCTTTTGTTGGGACGAGAATGTTTCTGAAAGCTGAACATTTGTCATCGATTCATATTTAATTTTTTTATTTTCATTTGAGTTTTATAGTGAACATTCAGCGACTTTATTCAATAACAGACTTTGGCGCTCCCATCGATTTGACCGGTTAGAAGAGTTGTTTATTGGTCATCTGTTTCTGAGAAGAAAAAAATCTAGCTCAGGACGAGGGAAGCAACAAACAAGCTACTCAGAATATAGATTTTGTTGTGTTGTAAAAAAAATACACTGTTTTCATTTATTAAGTAAAAAAATCGGCCTTATCTTTAATATGTTGTGTCCTATGGTTTAATCTTATTTTATCTTTTTGATGTATTTAAACCGTTTTTGTGAACAGTTCAGTAAGTACTATGTAAATATCTGGCTCCCATGGTTACTATTTCTTTTATTTAGGAATGGTTGGATTCTATGCTGTTGCCCTGAATTAACCAGAGTAATATGAACACACACAAATTCTGAACGCTAAAATTGATGTAAATTATGATTTTACATCTTAAAGTAACAGAAAGCATATTTGTCTGAAGCCTCTTTTTAAATTTGCAAGGGTTTTGATGACATTTTCTGTGACTCCGTTAACACTTCCCGACAGTTTGGAAAAGAATCCTGAGTCAACAACGTGTTGCAACAGAAAATGACCTCATCAGATGCTCGAAATACTTTACATGCCAAATTATGTAAGCTCGAACTCCTGTTACCGTGCTGGGCAAAGGCAGCGAGCTCTAGTAGATACTGCTGCAGAACATTACTCTGAGATGTCATGAGCCCACTACCAGGTGCTTTCGTCATATGATTCTACCCTGCAAGAAAAACCCACTGTTCGCACAGCATGCCATGCAACCAGAGCACGTGACCCGCCGACTTCTCGTAAAGCCCCAGTGCGACCTCCGTCTAACTGTTCATGCTGTGTTCCGGAGGCTGGAAAGTTTCACTGTGGTGCTCTCACCTCTATAGCCGCTAGTTGCCATACTGGACGAGCTAACCCGTTGCAAACCGGACTGACTCAGCTATAAGTGGTTAGCATCTGTTTGAGCCTGCGGTATCTTTATTTTTTATGTGCATACTTTAAGTGTCAGTTACTTTGTTGCTGTTGAATCACCAAATTGAGATGTAATCCACTCTTCAATATAAACATGTTTAAAGGAACAGTTTGGATTTTTTTTTATTTTATATATAAAAGAATCAGTCAAACTCTACCAGAGGCCACTAGCTTAACCGTAACGGATCTGACTTTCCAGAATGCATAATGTCTAACCTTGGCTGAGGACATTGGATTTTTGAGTCTCTGATTCGCTGCTGGCCAGCCGAACCGGCTGAATCTCGGGATTTAAACATGGAGCATCTTAACTTGCAAACAAGTCAGCTAATCAGCAGCGTAAAAACTCTTACAGGTCTCCCCTGTTTCACTTTGCTGCAGTGAAGACGGACTTACTTTGGGATGACAGCGTTATAGTCTGTGCAAAACGTGGGAATTCTCCTACAGATCTGAAACAGACACAGGAGGTTGGATAGACCCTTTGATTGGTCAAAGCATTCATTCCTTCATCCAGACAGCTGTAATGCTTATCAGAATCAGAGCCTTACAGCATGTTTGCCAGTTTTCAGGAGGAATGTGTCTCTCTCTCCCTCGTTTTAACGAATATTTACCCACCTGACTGTGGTAATGTTTGCTCTCTGCCAGTCAGCAGGCTGTGAGATTAAAGGAACCCTGTCCAAACCTTTTCAGCATGAAGAACTGCTGCACACAACCCATTATTCAGTCCCGCTTTCTTCCATTACTCTGTGGATTGGCAGAACTTTTTTGCTGGTTTTACGTGTGAAACTTCTGGGACAGGTTAGTGCCTATGCGCTGCCTGTTGCCTGGGACAAGGAGCAGCTGCTGGGAAAGGACCTCCTGTTCAGGAAAGAGTCTTCGTTAGAAGGTAGTTAAGACAATCCCATCCATTTACTACCAGGCATTTTGTTTGATTAGATTTTTTTATTTAGCCTCCCATCCAGTGGGAGAAAGACTTTTTTTCTGAGTTTGCTTGTGTTTGAGATTTATTTTATATTATATTAGGCTGAAGAGTTATTGAAAGCAAATTTGAAAAGCCTCTATTAACCAATAAACACACGCAGCTCAGCTTGTGGCTCAAGTACTCACAGCTGGTCAGCTTTTCCTGTCCCAGTCTTTGGAGTTGGAAACAGCCTGTCAACTTTGAACTAAAGCTAATGTACTGACTTTCATCAATGCTGGATAATACATATTTAGATGATGTTTACAGCCTAATATTTGTAATTTGGAGGTGATTTAGATACTTTTTCCATCTTTGTACTTTCTTGAGAATTACAGTTTGTGCTTGATTTTTTATTTTTTTTCCTGTGCAGAAGTGACTTTATTGAATTTCTCGTCCTGAATCATTTCACCAAAAATCGCTATGGATGTTGGTGTCATAAGATGTTAGCATGTTCTTTAGAAGTAGATATTTAAGAGTCATCCAGGCTTTCTGGTATTCTAGACATTCTTGTAGGTGATCTAAAAAAATCAGGTCAAGCAATGTGATTCTCCCTAGTCCAAGTCAGTTATGCAATAAGAAAAATAATAGTTCTAATTTAATCACTAACAGTTATTTTTAACTCTTTTAAAATTTGATGTAAGTTATTTTAAGAATCAATCATGTGTAATATTTGTCTAATCAAAAATATAAATGAATTGATTCCCACTTGTCCACGGCACTGTTGAGTCATAATTATGTAACTATGTTCCATGCTGCATCAAAAATAAAACACAATGGAGATCAGTGTATCCAAATGAACCGATCAACTGTCTTGCTGTTGACCAACAACAAGTGCAGCCATGGTAACACCCGAAGAATCTTTGAAAAATAGAGAACCAAAACATCCGAAAAAGATGACAGGAATTGGAAAATGTAATGTTTAAAATTGATTTAGAGAACAAATGCCGTCAGAACGACGAGTATATATATATATATATATATATATATATTTATTTTTTTTTATTTTTTTTTAATACCAGTCACAGGTTTTGAATGTGAAAACCTATAACAACTCTTGAAGCTGCCACTCATGTTGCCAGAATAATGAAAGTTATTTATTATTATTATTATTATTATTATTATTACATAGTTTCCTTACACGGAACAACAGTTTCATTCACAGGCATGAAATCTGCAGGGTTTTCTGTAGAAGTGACTGGTGCTAACACAGGACGATGATTCTTTTAATCATCTTTTTTTTTTTCATGGAATTTCCATTCCATTTCATTTTTATAGAAAATACTAGTAATGTTGTATTTACAGAAATGTCCATAAATATCAACATCCTTTGGAGGAAACTATTTCCACCCTGTTTTTGCTGCAGTGTTATGATTTGTTCATTTAAAAAACTGAAAATAATAGAAAGAATAAGTAATTTGGTGGCAAATGTATATTTGATGTGTGTGACTGGCCAGGAGATATTTACAGATTGAGAAATGTGCATATTCTAAAGTATGAATTTTTAGTTTCCCACTAATGTCAAACATATAAAAATCAAGAAAAAAGGAACAAAATATAGCAATTCAAATGTTGAACAACAACCGTGAGACAAAGTCCCAAAAATTCATAAGATTTCTCCCAAGCCAAATCAACAAGCTGGGGCTGTTTACGATATTACAATACTTTGCCATATCTTCAATTTTTACAATGGAAGATTACAATGTTCCTGATTAAATAAGTGTAATTTTAAAATAATAATAGATTTTAATGTGGTAGAGTTGATAAAACAAAGAAGGTTTCTCAGTAACTCAGACTTGTTGTTTCGGGTAAACAGACATTTTCAAACCGTTGAAACTGCTATTTAAATCATGGAGAGGTTTCTCCATGTGATAATTGCTATTTTCTCATAAACGGAGGGTTTTCCATGTTGTGTTCATGCTGTTCTGGCTTGTTCCTAAATTTACAAAAAATAAAATAAAACAGCTGTCTTTCTCCAGACACCTTTGAGAGCTAAAATGACCGTGTGGTGACCGTGAAGGTTTCAGAACCTTGGGCTACTTTGAGATGCGGCCATTTGAGCAGGTTTCACCAGCATGAAATACAGACGTAAAGATGTTAACAGGCATGTTTTAAGACGATAAATCCCCTTTGCGACTTGTGTTGCAATCTAGTCACTGCACAAAACCTCGACACTCAGCTTTGATGTTGTAATCTTTATGTTAATCAAAGGTTAAACAACAGAAAGAGATTAGATCTGAAGTAGAAACAGTGTCACAACAAATGATGGCATGACTGATGGCATGAGGAATTACAACAAATAGATTTCCCATGATAGGGAAATAAACAAACACACACACACACACACACACACTTTTACACTTTTGTCTTTTGGAATTAAGGACTCCTGATTAAGAAAACTGTAGAAACACAGCGAGCTAATAGATCCAAACCTGCCGACCAGCATGTTGTGCAGCTATATGCGTTGTATAAGAAGGCTATAGGAGAGTATTGGTGTTGTTGCTTTCTGTGGCTCACTAGAAGTTAGGTTGATCTTCAAACAGTGCAGCTGACATGAAGCAGAAATACACAGAGGTACCACCTGAGACAGATTGCTGTTATTATCATACTTATGACACGTGGTGTGTGCTTTTCTTTGTTTGGGACTCTGAGCTCCTGCATAATAAGAGAGCTGCTGCTGGATCTGTAAATTACACAGACAACGAAGGCAACAGCTGCTTTCAAATGTGCTCACTTTTGTGATGCCACAACCTCAATCATTTGTGTGCTTCATCATAGTGTCATTTGTTTCACCAACACAAAATAGTGCAATTTATAAACTAAATAAAGATGATGCTTGATGTTGTAGAAAAGTGTGGTTCCACATTCTATTTGTTGCTCTTTATTGATATTTGCAGCCAGTCGCAACTACGATTACGCTGCCTAATAAGAAGAAGCAGTTGTTCAGTGAAGGCCTCAGAATTAACATCAATAAACAAACAACATCGTGAAGACACACAGCAGAGAGGTCAGGGAGAAAGTTTAAAGCAACCTGTGGGAGAGGAGGCCTGAGATGGAGCTTCACCTTTCCAGCAGGATGACTCGTAAGCGTGCAGCTGGAAGTACCAGAGAATGGTTTAGACCTACGGATGTTCATGTGTTAGAATCTGTGGCAAATGTAACAGTTCATATTAGCAGATGTTCTCCATCCAGAAGACGTGAATGGGTGAGAATATGCCTAGAGAGAGAGAGAGAGAGAGAGATAGAGATGTGGAAGTTTACGTCATGAACTATTTGTTTATTGTCTGGCTGGTTCCACAACATTGCTCCCAGCCTCCCATCATATTTCTGAATCCTTCAGCCTGAGCATTAGATAACAGGAAAAAGCCAGTTTATCTGGTCACCTTCAGTCAGTCTGCTTTGCCTGTTTGCTTTTCCTCATGGCTTTTCTCTGTTGTTTTTCAGCGTATCATTCTGGTTGGTGAGATAATGAAGGAATAAATGAAATGCGAGACTGAACAGTGATGCGGTGCTTAACAAGAGATTTACATCTTTGAATTATATTGAAAATTAAGGATTTGCATTCATGAGCATGAATCCCAGAGTCAGCTCAGATTTCTTTTAAACTTCAAGTTTTAACTTAGTTACTACAGAAAAATATTATTTTCCAGGGCCAATCAAGAGAAAAGAGTAGCGTTCCTGTTACTGACTTACTGCTGAGCAAGTCATTGTTACATTGCCATGATTATTGAGGCCCAAGAAACCTGCTGTTGTAGTAGTGGAAGTGGAAATGTGATAGGTTTTTATGTGAGTACACAGAGTTAATACTTATTGGTCTGACAGGAAAAGCTGATTATCCACTACTGTGTAGTTAAAAGACTGAATATGAAGTCCCTGCAGAGCTCAACTTTCTGCAGTTACAAACACCAGCCTTGATGGATTGGTTCATTTAAAGCCATGCTGGTATGGCTCCAACATTTCTCTCATGTAAAGTTTTAAAAACTGGGCTCAGCTCCTTATCAGCACTCAGTGGTTTTAGGGGTTTCCACTATTGCGAGTGATTTGGTACCAGCCCCACTTCCTTAGAACGTAGCTGGTGGGGGATACAAGCATTCAGAGTCGGTCTAAAAATCTAAAGTAATAAGATTGTCAGTCACTGATTGGCTAGGGGGTGGGGTCACTGGTTGCATCGAAAAAACAATGAATACCTTACAATAATCTGATCCACCATTCTTAAAAACTCATAACAGCAATTGAGCATCGGTGGAGTTTTTGAGAACAACAACAGACTGAGAGGAACGCTGAACATAGCTTCCATGTCTTCTGTTGTGTTGCGTTCGTGTCTCGTACAAATCATGTCGCCCTACTTTTTGCCCGCTGTGACCACTCAGCTGCATTGAATTTTAATTGCAATGGAAAACCAGCTGAACTGTGTGTAGGGTAGAGCTGAGGAAAGTCTTGTTGCCAGTGGAAAAACACCACAGGATACCCTGCTTAGTCCTTGTACATGTCTGCTGCTTCAGAGATTAATTTTGGGGGTTTTGTTTGTCAAAAGAACCATATCGGCTGACTTGGTCCAATGATGGATATATTGCAGTGCCAGTGATATCAGAAGGGTGATCAAGCCATGATGGATAGGTGCAGAGAAGCCGAGCAGTGTTGAAAGACGCTCCATGACATTCCACTGACAGGCTCAGGTCCAGAGCTGAGAGAGTGGAATGTTACAGAGATTTCCTCCGTGTGGGAGAACAGCATTATGTTATCACTCAGGCCTGCTCTGCTGTCCACACACAGTTCCTGCCTGTCCATCGATGTAAAAATGAAATCCCCTGTTGCTTAGTCTCTGCAGTCCACACATAGCTCTGACACTTTGCAGAGGAACAGGACACATTTTCTGACTGTAACAAAGTTTATTTGAATAAATAACTTGTGTCAGCTTAGACTCCTATCATTTTACGAATCGTCTTCATTTGATCCAATCCCACTTTTAGTGAATTGTCTAGAAAATAAGTTTAGCACCATGGTCTGAGACCTACCTAAAAAGTTTACAACAAACTGCATTGCTCTTACTTATTGCTGCTTGTCACGCTGTTATAGTGTTCAGGTGGGATCTGCATGCTGGATAAAAGCTACTAAATAGAAACGGTGGAGTGGATTAAATACCGGAACAGACTGTGTTATGTTCTATAATTGAGATTTTTAATGCAAGCTTATATAATCTTTGTTTTTGGGGTTTTTGTTTTAGTTTTTTTCTCGCTGATATCCGTGACCCCCTAGTATAGTTTCCTATATGAATTTGCTTATTGGTCATGATATACTTCCTGTAAGTCATTCTGATGCTTAAAGAATGAAAACCGAAGCTCTAACAAACTAATGTTAATGGTAAATTAGCCGATCTTCTGGCTTACACAAGAAGAGGTCACACTACTCACTGAGTTGAAATTCTGTATTGTGTTTGTATTGCATGATGAAAGACTGTGCATGTGTTTTATAAAGATGAGTAACACGCAGAGGGCCTCCCCAAGTACAAAATTTCAAGGTGTCAGCTATTTTCTGAGACATGCTCAAGATCAAAACTTTACATAAGTTTTAAATGTAAGCCTCTTCTAAGAAAGAGAAAAGTAAAAGAGGGAAGTGCAACAGTTTTTGCCAGTCAGTTCAGAAAGTGAATTGGTTATTTTATAGAGATTTATTAGACCTATTTATTTCTGCAATTCTATTGATTATGGCAATTAAAAACAATGGGACTGTAATTAGTCGTGTTCGGTGGCGGCACCAGAGTATTGTTTTTTTTTTTTGGTTCAACTATAGTTGGGCTAAAACATATTGTGGCAGGGCTCAAATAAATGCCAGAATTTTAATATAAATATATATTTAATAAAACAACTCCCTCTTACCACAGCTAAAAAACAAACACGCCAACACAGACAGATTAATGAACGCAGCATCAGTCTGAAAGTGATGGTAGGGCTAATAAAAATGTTGGTGGGGCTATAGCCTAACCAATCCCCACCCTGGCCACCGATTATGGTTATGTTTCATCTTACTTTGCTTAATTTCAGCAACAGCGGAGCTCCAAAACACTTCTGTGACTGAGACCACCGAGAGTCACCACAGAACGCCACAGGAGGTCTTTCTTACCTGTGGCAATCAAACTGTACAATTCCTCTTCCATCTGCAGGAGGGATAAATAGTAGTGTGGTTATTGTTATACGGTGATTGTGTACTGTAAGGTGTTGTATGTGAGATGAGTGTGTCGTGTTAATTGTTAATTGATACTCTGTAACCCTGGCAAAACAATTTCCTCCGGGATCATTAAAGTCTATCTTATCTTATCTTATCTTACTTAACATGAGAGTGTGTTGCACGTCAAAAAGCTCTGCTTGCATTGGGACAGGACGAACACTTAATCAACAAATTTTTAAACAACTGAGATGTCAAATCTTTATTCAAACCAAAACAGAACAACTCAACTATTCAAAAGAAAAGAAGGGCAAACTGGGATGAAAAAATACCCCACAAAATCAGAAACAAATAGCTCATGGAAAGTTTGGGCTTGTTTTCTTGAGAAAGCAGAACATTTTGGTTATGTTTGTTCTGTTTACTTACGCCACAACGGTGAAGGTTTCATCTTGCACAATTTGAAAAAAAGCCTCCTGGATGTAATATATTGAAAAGGTCTGTATGACAGACATCAGTAGAAAGTAATGCACAGCATAGTAGTGACCTACAAACTTAAAAACCGCAGAAACAATTTTGTTATGACAGTGTTCATAAAAAATGAGCTTTTTATATCATAATTCCATAATTTTTCACATCTCCTCTGTAAACCGAGGTTGCAATTTGAACATTTTCATATAATTGTCGTAACGGACACAGAAAAGAAATCCTACCGTTGTCAGAGGAAACATTTATGGTTGTTGTGTAAATGAACAAGACAAACTCTACCAAACTTATCAGTTTTCACAAGAAAACCTTGTTCTGTAAACAAAACTTAGCTCTTATGTCGGTGTCGGCAGTCAGTGATCTGAGGGAACGATAGCTCTGTTTGGTGCTTAGCTGTCCTAACAGAACATTACAATACATCAAGAAATTGTTGGTCAATCACATTAGACCAATCAAAAATGGATGTTTTGAAGATACATGGCTTCTGTACTTACCTTTCCATCTTCTTGTTTGAGCATCCACTTCCATTAAGTACTGCATCAACGCACCGTGGCATAGAGGCGATCAGCCTGTGGCGCTGTGGAAGCTCGGATGGCTTTGAGATCATCTGCCTTGTTAGATCTGGTGTCTTTCATCTTCCTCTTGTCAACAGCCCATAGATTCTTTAGGGAGTTCCGATCAGGGATGTTGGCAGGACAATTAAGAACAAGAAGCCCAACGACCTTTTGGTACCTTTGATGGTGTGGGCCAGTTCCAGGTCCTGCTGGAACATAAACCCAGCATCTCAAAACAGTAAATCAACAGAGAAAGACATGAACTTGCTGTGATCTTTAGAAAACAGAAGTAGAGGAGAACCAGCACATGGCATGGCGACCCAGATAATCCCTGACTGTTGAAACTTCACACCGGGCCCTGAACTCTGGGAACAACCAGCTTCTTCAGCAGTGACCTTTTGTGGCTTCCCTGTCTTGTAAAGGGTCTTGATAACTGTCTCCTGGACTTCTGGCATGTCTTTGCGTAATTGTATCCTACTGACCCAGAGTTAGAGACACTTAAAGGCGAGGAAAATTTTGTTGGTCGTTGGGGTTAATTAACTGATTATTAGCAGAACTTAAAAAATACTTGGTGTGCAAAGTTTTAGGTGTTTTTTTATGTGCATAGATTGGCATTTTTATGCATGCTGTTCTGAGTTGTTTTCAACACCTTCTTGTCACAGATGAAACCCTCAGCTTAATCTACAAGGCTGACCTAATGGTACAGCTGCTTTATATGCATTACCTGCTCCGAATAAAGAACCAGTGCCTGTTCAGTTATGCTTGCAGTTTGTCTGTACTTGCAGTTAAATTTAGACAAATAAAATGATGCTAAAAAAAATACAACATAGATATTTGTACTTGACGCAACGAGTCTTGTAGATGTTTTTAAAGGCCAGTTACTTGGAAAGCTTATTTCCCACGATGCCTGATTTTCTAATTTCAGGTATAGTGATGTGCAGCATTGTCTTTCCATGGTATACTGACTACAAGTTAGTAATTAGCCTAGAGCACTCCAGTGACAGTTAAGCTGCTTACTGGCCAGCTGGAGATTAACTGGAAAGTCCCCACTTCATAGGGGTCCTTGAACAGACACAACACATGCACACACACACACAGAGCCAGTCATGTGGGGTTTAATAAGCCACAGCAATCTGCCAGCTCATTATCAAGCTTTTTGTACTCCTCTAGAATAAATAAAATGATCAGTTTGATCAGGGGTGTGGGATCCTTGGCCCGCGAGCCTTACATGGCTCTTTGGGCCCTCCACAATTGCAAATATTCATGTTAAGATTATAAGATTTCTTATGTTATCAAATTAGAATCAATGTATTTAGTTCTTCTTCTTCTTCTTCTTTCTGATAGATCCTCTGAGAAGGCAAAATAAAATCTAATATCTACAAGATCCTGGAACATTAAACTGTCTATAATACAAATGCTGTTTTGGGTTGGAGGTCAAGTGTACGACTATGGTGTGAGTTAAGTTAAGATTAGATTTAGGGTCAGGATGAAGTGGTTATGGTAAGATTTAGGGTCATAGGTCAGGACTTGGCTGTAGAAGTCTGTGTTTTTCATTCAGATAAGCAAATCCATCTCAGGTAGAGTCTCCTTTAAATAGGCTGTTGTATCCGATTGTTTTAAATTTATTACTATTATGAGGATTTTCTGCAGAGAGCTGTGCTTTAAATTTAATACTGGGAGATTTGACCAAAAAACAAAAGGCATAATTTTATTTACGTCAAAAGGAACTATTCCCCCTGTTTTAGCTGATTTTAGCAATTTATGGCTTAATAAACTTTAAAATATTCATATTTGTAGAAGATATCTCTGTATTAGAGTTTCTTTAATGTCTATACTTTTAGCAGAGACAACTTCTATGTCGGTCAATGTTTCTCTGCAAAATATCCTGTTAATTTTTAAGTTAGGTGGCATTGAGGCTGCAGGATGCAGACTTGTTTTAAGAAATTAGAGAACAATTAGGGATTAGGTAACAGCCGGCTAAATTTTGCGGACTCATCAAGGATACGGTGTTCTTCTGCTTTTACAAATTTTATGGTTGAAAATTAACTGAGGAAACAACGGAGCTGCTGATCGGACAGATTATATAGTTGTTACCTGTTAGGCAAACATTTCTGATCGGGGTCTTTCTCTGTGAACCAAGCATGTTCTCACTCTGAATGTATCTATTTTTTTCTAGAACTCTGGCTTCTTCCACAGTTTAGAGTCCCTATCTGTTGTATGAATACTTTTGTCTGGAAATGTACAATTGTTTCCTTTTGTTTGTAGGAAAAACGGCTGCAAGTATTCGGTTAAGACATTTAGACATGTTGGGAAACATGTCTGAATGTTCTTAGTATAAATGCTGAACTCATGCCATCAAAACAGCATTTTATAACCGGGAACCTAACAACAGTCTATTAAAATTTCTGATTTTACACACTACATTCTTTTACCATTAATGAGTTCATCTATAAGACTATATTTACACACGGGTTTATATGAATACATTTAAATAAATGTTTTTACATTTTTAAAGAGAGACCAGTTTTTTTTTCTGGCTTTTAATTCCAAAACTTTTTTTTTTTATCATAATTAATGGAAATAATTTTATATCAAACCAATAAAAACTTTTTTAAATTAGAAAGAAATTTGAAAATTTATTGCATTTTAAGCAAACTTGGTCAGAAACGTGTAACTAGGCCGATGCTATTATTTATATTTATTTCCATTTTTCTTTTTACCATGTTGTTGCTGTTTTTTTCTCAAACAATGTTCACTATCAGGTCATTTGTTTTATGGTTTTGAAAGCATACATTTTTTTTAAGAATTTATTTAATCAGCCATAACTGCAGTATTAGTATTAAATACTGTTATCAGTCTTGTTTTGATATCAGTACATCCCTATGTTTATTACAAAAACGTGGGCTCAGTGAAAAGTATATTTATTACCTGTGTATATGTTAAAAGTAATTATTACAGGCTGTAAGAGATTTAAGGCTGTTCACTCAGATAATAAAAATAGGTTGGTTTTCAAAGTTGGGAATTTAGTGGATGAGTTTAGACCCAAATCTAATGTCAGGAAGTAAAAGTGGAAGAAAAGTGTTCATAATTTTATATGCAAAGCTACTATGTGTGATCAGTTAGATTAGCCATCTACTTTGTGTAGAGCACTATATCCAGTTTATATATAGCGCCAATTTATAACACGTCGTCTTAAGGAACTTTACAAGAAAATCAAATCATTCCAATCATAAAAAAATCACTACAAATCAGTTTAAAAAGTTTCTAATCTAAGGAAACCGAGCAGATGGCATCGAGTCATTGAAAAAAGAGAGTTTATAGGCAGCATAACCAGCCGATGTTCTCCAAGAAGCTGTCCCAGCTTACAGAACACCAGACATGGTTGTGGGTATGATGGAGAGAAGAACACTAAGAAAAAACAAAAGGCCAACAAAATTGAAATAACGGCAACTAAAGCAGATTGGACAAAGGAAGAAAGTAGCAGAGAGAGAAGTGGTCAGATTGATCTACAGCAGTCTAAGCCTAAAGCAGCATAACTATAGAAATAGCTTAAATAACCTTGTCTTCATGTCTGTCTGTTGAGTGAGACATGAAGAAGGTACAGCAAAGGAGAACCGCCTGTCTACACTGAGTTCTTCCCCCAACTAACTAACTATAAACTTTATCAAAAAGGAAGGTTTTAAACCTAGATCTGAAACTAGACAGGGTGTCTGCATCACAGACTAAAGCTGGAAGCTGTTTCCACAGAAGAGGAGCCTGATAACTAAAAAATCGTCCACCTATTAAAGTTTTAGAGATTCTAGGAACCACCAGTAAACCTGCAGTCGGAGAGCAAAGTCCTCTATTAGGGACACAAGGAGTAATTAGGTTTCTGATGTATGATGGAGCTTGATTAGTGAGGGCTTTATATGTCAAAAGAAGAATCTTAAAATCTAAGTTTGACAGGGAGCCAATGAAGGGAAGTTAAAATAGAGGAGATATGATCTCTCTTTTTAAGTTTCATCAGAACTCTTGCTGCAGCGTTTTGGACCAACTGAAGACTTTTAATTGTGTTTTGTGAACTTCCTGCTAATAAAGTCTTACAATAGTCCAGCCTTAAAGTAACAAATGCATGGAGTAGTTTTCCAGCATCAGCCCTGGAGAGAATATTTCTCATTTTGGCTATATTTCTATGGTGAAAGAAAGAAATCCTAGAGACCTGTATGATATGTGATTTAAATGACATCAAGGTTCTTTATGTTATTACCAGAAGCTAATGAGAGGTTGTCCATTTAAAGGGATTAGCTAAGCAATTTCTTTTTTAGAGGTTCTGGTCCAAAGTTAACAAATTCTGTCTTTTCAGAGATCAATAGCAGAAGGTTTAAAGTCATCCACATTTTTATGTTTTCAAGACATGCCTACTCGAACTGACTGGATTCACCAGGATTTGCAGATAAATAGAGTTGTGTATCATCAGCATAACAGTGGAAATTAACACCATGCTGTCTGATGATGTTTATGGAAGCAAATTGTTACCATAATTCAAATGAAAAAGCATTTTCAGAAATGCTTTTTCATTTTAAGAATGTGGCTGCATTATTTGACCCATAAATAAAATTAGTAATCAATAATCCTCTTTGCATTTTAATTTTCTTCTTTAAGACTGCTCCTTCTTTCACTTAATTGAATTTAAAATGAAAAAGAGTTTTGAGATTTATTTTTCAAAATATGCCAAAATGCAAACAGTTACCAAAATTCTGTTTGAAATGTAAAATCTGAAAATTAAAATGTTTTTCAGAAATGCTTTTTCATTTTAAGAATGTAGCTGCATTATTTGACTCATAAATAAAATTAGTAATCAATCATCCGTTTTAATCAGCCGTTTTAACATAAATTCGGTTTTGTCTGACTCCGTAATTACATTCCAGATATCTAAAAATGCATTTTGACTATACAAAACTACATTTTGACCATCCAAAAATAAATCTAAGGTATTTTGAATTGTCGAATTATTAGATATCTTTAATTACAATTGTAGATATCTGAAATGTGTATTTCAGATAGTCAGTAATTCATTGTAGATATCTTGAATTGAAGTCTCAATACAACTCAATGGTAAATCTGACGTAATTTCGACTAATCAGAATGTAATTACAGATATCTCAAATAGGTATTTTGTCTAGTCAAAATACAATCAGAGATATCTTAAATCGCTAAAACGTCTCGTCATAAAACTTTTTGAGATATCTGGAATGTAAGGGCAGCAAAACCGAATTTATGTTAAAACGGCTTGCCATAACTGTTTGCTGGGGCATATTTTGAACAAATTAATCTCTAAAGTCTTTTTCACTTTAAATTTAATAAAGTGAAACAATGAGCAGTCTTAAAGAAGAAAATTAAAATGCAAACAGAATTATTGATTACTAAATAATGCAGCCACATTCTTAAAATGAAAAAGCATTTCTGAAAATGCTTTTTCATTGGTAACGATTTGCTTCCATAGAAGTTCTGATGAAGAAATGTTGTGCTGTTATTACTGTCTGAGTAAGAATTTAATTCTCGTCTGGTATTTTAAATCGTTATGCTCATTTCTAAGTAACAGTTCAGTAGAGAAAAATATTACATCTACCCAGTCTCCTTTAAAAAACTGTTAAATGCTATGATAATTTCTAAAATGCAAGTCCACAGCATAATTTTTAAATCCGTTTTAAGTTTTTAAACTATTGCTCTAGAACATATGCAAAAGTA
>JAVLVB010000646.1:3384249-3407553 GCA_032876305.1 Orestias chungarensis
GTGTGTGTGTGTGTGTGTGTGTGTGTGTGTGTGTGTGTGTGTGTGTGTGTGTGTGTGTGTGTGTGTGTGTGAACTTGTTTTGCTATTCTATATAGAACCTTCTTTGGTATATTCACTAATTTGCTGAAGACTGTGGGCCTTATGAGTGCCAAAGCTGGTCATAATATGTTTGACCCCTCTTTTAGGGTTAAGGGTCGGATTTAGAGTTGTGATGTGAATTCAACTTTGGTTCAGGCTAGAGTTAGGAATATATTATAAATAGGTAGGATAGGGTAAAGTTTTAGGTTGCGCATATATGTTGTAACTAAAATCAACGGAAGGTAAATACAAAGACCTCATATGTGTAGAAATACAAACGTGTGTGTGTTCTCTTCTGCTTTGCCCAGATAAATGAAACAATGTTAGAGTTAGGTTAAAGATTAAAGCATGCATAGAAAATCAAGCGTTAATTTTAATCTTTAAAAAGCTCACTACGTACGTGTTTATTTCTCATTCACTTCCACTTTCTGTCCACGTTGTCATTTACCATTTTGATCAGAGGCGGAAATATAATGGAATGTAAAATTATATTGAAAACAATATGTTCAGTGAAGGTTGGGAGGGGCAGGAAAAAAAAGAGTGATGTCAGCAGGGAAGAAGAGAAGCGAGCACTGCCTTGCTTTTTCCTGTTTCCAGCCCCTTCCTCCCCCCTCCTCCTCTTATCAGTGAGCCAGAGAGAGAAAGGCGATCACTAGGAGAAGTAGACGGATTAACAACTTGGACTGAGGCCATGCAACAAGATAAAATGAAAAATAAGCTGGGATTGACTACAAAGAAGTAAAGGAGAAGACACTTGTTTGCTGACCACTACTTAAGGATCAGCAGATGCCAAGAAGAGGAAAGAAGAAACTGACAAAGGAAAGTAATTAGTGAAGTTCAGGCATTAGGTTTAGAGCAAAGAAGAGTGGTGCGAGCGTCTGTTTCTGGAAACAGGTGGAGCCATTTCTGAGAGACACCAGCGTCAAGCATCACAACTACCATGTACAGTGGATATGGAGGTATGAACGGCTCACTGACTCTTTCTGCAATCTTTAACTGTCAGCACGATGGCGTATGGTTGATGGTTTACAGGTTGGTAACTTATGAAGTGGTGGTAATGTACCATTTATCCTAGAACGTCTTCTAATGTAAAGGACATTTAAATGAACTGGCCTTCCCACTACGGTCATACTGTCGTGAATGAGCCCTCCACTGGCAGCTTACAAACTTTCCTCACTAGGACAGCTGTGAATAAATAATAATCACCCAGCAACAACGTTGACATGAACAGTCCATTATAGCAGTTTTTCTCCTGCTAGATATTAGCTGCGCGGAGATCAGATTCAAAATCTGCTTTCTGCAGCAAAGACAAGGGACCAGATCGGACATCTCGTCTTCATTTTGTGCTTCAGCTAAAATCTGAAAGCCTGAGATGTTGTCATGACAGTTCCTCATTGGTTAGTATGGAGCTAACATAAAACTGGTTGTTGAAGGCCTCATCTGCTGATTAAGCAGCAACTATTCAAACCCTTATTATATATCATGTGATAGATTTATTTAATAGTTAACATTTTTTAGTTAAAACATTAGAAACTACATTTACATTATGGCAGCTGAAGAACTAATGTAAAGCTACACTAAAGCAGATTCAGTTCTGGTTCGATTTTGGCGCCCAGTTTGAACAAAAGCGTTAGTGTTTTGCCTGAAGAAGACTGAATTTCCCATGAGGACCAGCACAAAGTGTCATAAAACCCTGATCTCCTGGACGCCCGCAGTTGGATTGAAGTACATTTCTGTGTCAAAGATGAATAGCGATGAGGTGATGAATCTAATTGTGGTGAAACAACGTCATATGATGATGTTGGAGATAAGAAACGGGGGAAATGACGTATGCCGTAAAGCAGTCAGCACATTTGTAGTTGTTTTGTGTTCCAGGGTTCCTGCCACCCTCCTCAAAGTTGCTTAGTGCTGGTCAAAGCAATACAGGCGCACTCGTGCCATGATAAAGTTTTATTCAATGAGCTGTAAGTCGACTTATAATCACAAAAGTTATGAAAATATTTATAAAGGTTGAAAAATTACTAAGAGTTTCTTTAACTGTCAGGCAGCTTATTTGTAACTTTAGGCTTCCAAACATCTCTGACACATTTATATACTGTTAATTATACAGTAGTTAGTTCCGATCGAATAATCTGATTGGACGAGAGACTTTTCATGAGTGCTGATATTCACCAATAACAGCACTGGGACTGTTCACAGTTGTATCACTCCGCTACACCGGGATTCTAACAGTTAATTTTAAATGATATAAAGTATCTTGTGTGCAGAAAATGTTACCGTTGGTTGCCTGGCAACAGCGTTTTCCAGGAACTAAATTACAATCTTTTGTGGTGTAATATTGCTAACTAATAAAATGTGTTCGTAGAACTGTTGTATAAAAGCAATATCACACTCGAGGTTGTGCTATATCGGTGAATATCGTGCCCACAACCGAATCCCACCAGTGCCGATATTCACCGATATAGCACTCCCTCTTGTGTGATATTGCTTTATTCAACTTCATTTTTTTTTCAGTCTATTTATCTAGCACACACATTTCCACTGATCCTAGTTCATTTGGAACATACAGTCTGTAATAATACAGACATTTATTTATGCTGCTTCTCTTTTAAATAGTCTGCTGAGAGTTACTAATTCATACAAAGATTTGAACTCTGATGATGATGACCTAGGATGGACACATCCTTCATGGTGTTGTTCTCCAGGTCAGTAACCTGTTATCTCCAGAATATCTAGCTGGTTCACTGACACTAGTTTGGAAGTCTAAAATCTCCTGTCATTCCAGCCATAAGCTGTGGCTTCTCCTGCTATGGCTACTGGGCCTCCAGTAGACGTTACAGTTTACCATTCCTTCACCGTAAATCCTCCTGACTGTATCAGGGGCCTCATTGTCAGCCTGGATCTGGATTCCTAGCTAGACCACAGCCTTTGTAGCTTCTCCTTAACCTTTATTAGGACACTTTGATATTCTGGACCTCATTATGCTTTTTTTTTTTGGTTCTTTTCGTCCACATGGGGGTAATGCTAAAAATGGACCTCACTTTGTCACTGTGATCTTAAACAGATTATGTTTGTTTTCTTTAAGAAAATTGTACTTTTATTTCACATATTTGCTCTAATCAATTTTTTTTTACTGTTTATTAAGACACTAAACCACATTTCCTGGAAATGTTGAGTAAAGCGTCAGGTTTTGTCTCTGACTCAGTTTAGCCATAAACTGAACTGAACTAATGTTTTTCGGGGCCCTGCCCCTCACAGGATGTTACTCCCCCTGGGATTTCCTCCGAAAGTGTTTCTTAAAGCCAGCAGGTTTGGTCGAGTGAGGAAACATTGTAGAGATGTGTCGTGATCTTTTTTCAGTGGGTTATGTAGTAAGGTTTTTTTGTTTTTTTTTGGTTTACCAGGGCTGGTTGCTTGTAGGAGTATCTGAAATCTTGACATGTTTAGCTACAGTCGTGTTGGTAACATTTTTAACTTATCAGGTTAGTGAAGTTAGGAAGTTAGGAAGGAAAGGAAGTTATTGCTCTTCCAATAAAATTTGATAAACAATATGATAGTATCCCAACATATACTGGTAAAGTCGATGTTTCCTCATATAAACCAGGGCCCAAAGCTTTTAGCTTAGAACATCATACATGCTGAATAATAAATACAGTCCAGGTTTTACCTTGTAAGTAACTACTTAAACACTAGATGCCTAAAACTCCGTCTTACATTTCTGTACAAAACATATTTTACTTCATTTCAGTTTTATTAATTCTTAAAATCCTTCATTTATTCATTTTAGTTAAACATGTTTCCAGCAATGCACATTTTCACATCACAAAAGATGAATGAAAATTACAAAATTCTAAATAACTAAACCTATTCTACTACTTGCTGTTTTATACAGCCATGCAAAATGATAACATCAGACATTGTGAACACCACGTCTGGTTTATTTGCTTCAAAACTGTAAATTAAAACAGGCCTAGTACACTTTTACGCATTACTGCTTGAGGTACTTATGAGCCATCACTATCTATCCTACAGTAAACGGCAGCCAGGAAGGAGTGCGCAAATGTAGAAACATATTATTTAATCTGACAGAAATGTGTCATTTTATCAGTTCCTGGTTATCTATGTTGCAAAATTTGTTTCTGGTTGTATGGGGGAAAAAATACATCATTGTCCTACACTTCAATTTATCAAGTTATACAGAAATGCTTACTAGAAAAAGTAGATATAAGAGCAGACCTGGATGGGCCATTAATACACTGCTGCGATGAATAAAACTGTGTGGGAAGAATAGGTGTGTAAATGCGTGTAAGGGAGGGACAGCCATCCAGAACAGACTGCAAGAGAACAGTCAGACTGTTCAAACAAAAGGTGAGTGTCACATGCTCCATCACACAGCATTTACAAGGCTGAGTCTGGCACAGTCCAGTGGTGATGTGGGATCTACCTGGGACTTGAATCCGTTGTTTTCAATGGCTACAACTGAACTGTGTGCATCAGGTAGGTGGTTCTGTAGTTTGTAACTTTCTGCAGTCGGAGGTTATTTAACCTAATTCTGATGAAGCTGATAGGCTTTAAATTTTGATTGGGAATGGAAATGTAACAAGAATTTTGGAGATCAGAGGGGAAACAATGAGATCGATGTGTAAAGTACCACAAATCTGTCTACGTTTAAAACTAAAACTCATTAGAGTTTATGTTTAACCAGGTGAAACACAGACAAAACCAAAATCTCATACAGCTCAAACCAGAGGTTTACATACACTGAATAAAAAGACACATCCAACTCGTATTCTCACTATATAAGCGTCTCTTGTTTTAGGTCAGTTAGTATTACCAAAACTATGTCTATTTGCTAAATGCTACAATAACGAAAGACATAATGTGTGAGATATTTACTTATGAATATCTTGTAAACCTTAAGTTTACAATCATTACTGTCTCTTTAAAAAATTAGAGGAACCCTAGATGATGATGTCATGACTTCAGGAACTTTGAGGGTTTAAATGACACGTTTGAGTCAATTGGAGGCACCCCAGGTGAGATGTTAAGGCCAGACCTGCAACATAATACTTTTTGGTTTGACATGAAGAAGTCTAAAAAATCCGCTCTGATATCAGAAAGAGAATAGACAAAAAATTCAAACAACAACCCTATCACAAAGCCTTGATCTCAACCCTCGAGAGAATTTGTGGGCAGATCTGAAAAAGTTTCTTTGTTTCCGCTCTTCCTGTTTGGAGGAATGGGCCAGTTTTCCAGACAACTGAGAGAAAATAAATCTTTTTTGTTTCTTAGCAACTGTGGAAAGTTATAAACTTCTTTTTATCGCTCAGAAAAGCTAAAACTCAAGTATGAAGCTAATTGCCTAATTTTGGAGAAAGGTCGAGCAAAATATTTTATTTAATAAAATTTCTGACTACACAAGTGGACACGTTTTTAGAGATCCAGAAGTTACACGCTAAATACAATCAAAATGAAGTGTTTTTATAAAGTTATAAAAAGATTTAACGTTTTCCTTATTTACATTGAATTTGACAGAGTTTCTCCTGTTTCAGATTATTTAGGATTACTAATTTAGGATTTGCATTTGCTAAATGCTAAAATATTAAAACAGAAAATGTATTCAAAGTCAGATTCCATCTTTTTCCGTTTTGTTCTTTTTGTTTGACAGAATTGTATTTTAAACTTTCTGATTTGTGTCAGATGTTTTCAGCATCGTTTCTCTAACGTCTTATAATAGTTTCCCAGAAATGTGGCCTGCTCAGAACTGTGTCAGGTTTGTAGGCTGACTCGACAAATAAATGTTTTATGGGACTAAGATTAGAACTCCCCCTAAATTGTATATATTAAATAATTTGAGTTGTACTGCATATAATAAAATCATTTTACCACGTTTAGCTGCATCTTCACGAGGTCTGACGCTTTTATTCTTGTGTCGACACATTTTGTACCAAGGTTTCTTCATCTGTGGGAGACAGTACCAGACCCCGTCTGAACACTCTGTTTATTCTTGCATATATTCGGCTGTAGAGATGATCATGGCAACCTCAATCATGTGAACATTGGACCAAAAGATAAACCAGGTCTGTTCCCTGAGATCTTTCTGTAGGCGGTGTGTTTAAGGGATGCAGTAAAGACAATGCCTACCGTCCAACTTGGTCCTTTCAAAAACGACACAGAGATGCTGGTGGACTGCTCTTTGTTGGTTCTTGGGCTCTGTCTCTGCCTAATGGGAGGTATTCATATCTGTCGATTTTATTGTTGAAGTATAGGGATAGACAAGCAGATGGATAGACAGTCTCGCTACGTCGCTGCTATCAGGTGCTTTGCTCATGTCAAATGTGATAAAGCTGAGCCAGAAAACAAAGCTGTCCATTTACTTGTCATTATACCGTACCCCCCTATGACCAAGAGATATGGATCATGAATTTTTCCTGGATGTCTCTCTTTAAAGGTTTTATATGTTGTTTTTTAATATTTTTTATATAATTTTTAATCAATCTATTGACAGATACCAATTTGTGAGCATTTGCTGCTGAGCTGTTGCAGTTAATTTTCCAACAATCACTGTAATCCAAACCGTTCTTTGCCATATGATTATTGCACACACAAGCTGCTTTATTAAGTCAGGATTTTGTTAACAGCACAGAGAACAGCTCTAGCCAGTATTATATCTCAGGACCCACTTGGTTTGGAACCACTGGGACAATGTGAACATCTAACAGACTAAATAAAGCCTGTCATCTTATTATTGCGTTTGACAGTCAGTGTAATGCCTCTAAACAGATGATCTCAAAACATTTAGAAGTGAAAGAAAGTTAAGATATAACTCAACATTTTATTGCAACTTTGCAAACTGCTTTAACAACACATGAGGAACTTGGGGGGGTGGACTATTGTAAACTCCCCCACCTCCCCTATATTTGTGGAAGGTTGATTTTGTCAACTCAACATTTTGTTGAGTATACACATTTCGAATATTTATTTACTTTTTGTTGGGGCAGATTAAAAGTTTGTTTTGTTTTTTGATGAAAAGTTATGGCACTGCTTTCAAACAAGATTTTGCATTTCTAGTGTTTTTACTTAGTTTCATCAGAGCTGACCTTTTCTCTTCAGCCTTTTGGACTTCCTATGGTACGTTTCCTGTCGAAGGAAGCAGTAACATCTGAGTTCCTGTAGGAATTGATGTTCTCTGTACTGTGCTAGAGGATCTTTGACACTGTGAAGAATCTATGAGAAGTTAAAAAGAACAGGATACTGGAGCATGGATAAAACAAAGTCCAAAAACAGTGTTTGCATTGTAAAAATATCTGCAGACTTAAGCATTAAAAACAGAACTCTGTTCTGCATTAACAGATTTTTAAACCACGGTGAAACATCAACAAATAATTATTAAGGTTTAACAGATGAATGAAAGTAGAAAAAAAAAAGACATTCAAAATGACAATATCAATGCTGCCTAGGAGGTCCCAGCTGAAGCCTTTCTGTATGGAGTTGGGAAGTTCTCCCGGTTCATATTCCGGTGTTTTCTCCAGATACTACAGTTTGTTCACACAGTTTGTATCAAGTTATGCCATTAACCACATTGTTTTGCAATAATTCATGATAATAGATTAATATCATGGTCCATGCCGGTTTCTTGGTGTTCTTTGTGTTTGTTTCTGTATTTAGTTTTAGTTTTATAATAATATTCAGTTCTCATCATGTTTAGTTTAGCCAGTGCTTTAGTTGCTTAGTTACTATTATTTTACCATGACCATTTCCAACCTGTGATCTCCAGTTCCTCCTGCTGTCACTCTCTCTATCTCCCTCAGTCTCCCTCCCTATTAACAAACACAGCTGGACCAGTTTAGTAACCATTTCCTTTTCTTTGTTCCACCACTCTCCCTCGCTGTATACAAGCCAGTTATTTACTCACAACAGTGTTGGATTGTCTGTTCTCTTACCCTGTTCTCCTGTTGTTCTAGCCCGTTCCTGCTCCCCTCTGTCCCCTGTACCTTTGTCCGCCACCTAGTACTTCCTGTATTCGGCCATCAGTCCGGTTCATGTGATCTGTTTAACCTTGTGGCTACAATAAACCAATCATCTTCATCTAAATACTAGGGCCTGTTGATTTATTGTGTCACTGTATTGAACAGATCCCTCTGTGGATGCAGAACAACTTCCTCTAGTTAAACTCAGACAAAACTGAAATCTTTGTCTGTGGCCCACAGAAACAAAGAGAAAGTGTCATCAGTTACCTTCTGACGTGCTCTGTGGAACCTAAACATCAGGTCAAAAATCTTGTGGTAATACTGGATTCTGACCTGAAATTCAACAGCCACATTAAATCAGTAACATCAGCAGGTTTTTACCATCTTAAAAACATTGCCAGAATCAGAGGAATAGTCTCTAAACCAGACCTAGAAAGACTTATCCATGCTTTTACCTCTAGCAGGTTAGACTACTGTAACGGCCTGCTCACTGGGCTTTCTAAACGGGCTTTAAGACAGCTTCACAACATCCAGAATGCTGCTGCTCGAGTTCTGACCAAAACCAGGAAATATGACCACATTAGTCCAGTGCTCAAGTCTCTGCACTGGCTTCCTGTCACTCAAAGACTAGACTTTAAAACAGCCTTGCTTGTGTACAAATCTCTTCATGGTTTAGCCCCAAAGTACATATCTGACATGTTAGAGCCATATGAACCAGCCAGGACTCTGAGAACCTCAGGTAGTGGCCTCTGCTGATGCCCAGAGCCAGGACCAAACAAGGGGAGGCTTCATTCTAGTTTTATGCTCCTAAAATCTGGAACAGTCTTTCTGAAGAGGTGAGACTGGTTTCAACTCTGCCGTTGTTTAAATCCAGGCTGAAAACAGCCTTATTTAACTGTGCATATAACAACTGAGATTATTTTATTTTTATCAATTTATACATTCAAAAGTTGATTTTAATGTTTCATTTTCTTCATTGTAATGTTTCATTTTTCTTTATTTTCATTTTCTTTAATTTTCTGCTCTTTTTCGTATGTAAAGCACTTTGAATTGTCTTGTACATGAAAATGTGCTATACAAATAAACTTGCCTATCCTTGGCTTGCCTAAATACTGGCTTAATACTCTGTTTTTGCGCCCATCAGTTCTCTTACCTTGACAAACATGGCATTTAGTTCATTGAAAAGGTATTCCTACGTTTGAAACATTTTTACACTTTTATAACCTTAAAACCAAATCTGGGGATTTGAAAAAATGTAAAAAATCAAAATCCTAAACAGACATACCTAAAGCTTGCAAAGTCTGATTTTTTTCACATAATGGAGGCATTAATTCCTTGGAACTAATCAGAAAACAACCATTTAGACATAATAGACATCTCTCTATCAGAAGGTGTTTTGCAGTGGGTCAGTAACCTAACTCAGTATCCCCTACATGACTGGATTCAAAAGCACAGGCGATGCACAAGTTACAATTCCTGCTTTCAATAAGGTGCTTCTGCTTGCAGAATGGGCTAAAAAGTGCTATAATGCTGTAAATTCCCTTTAATTGTATTGTTAAGGTAATCACATTGTTTTCTCCTATATTAAACACAACTCTGCATTCCCATTGGGCAATTACTAATTTAATAGCAGGAACATGATAACCAGTGAGACCACATTATATAGCAGCAACAGGTGGAGCTTGTACTGGACAACCAAAGTCAGGATCATGCGGCAGACTTGCACTTACATGCATCTGCTATTTTGGACATTTGAATTTGTCGCAAAAATATAGTTTTTATTAGGCATTTGGATTTGGATCAAATGGTGTTCAAATGTTTTCACTGGACAGCACAATCCTGGGAAACAAGCTGTTTTGGTCTCTGACTGGTTTGATTCAGCTTACACCAGGACAATGGCTCTACACATACAACCAGAGCTGGGATGTTGAGACTACAGCTTGTTTTCCATGGTAGGATGGCCTACTCAAAGCCCAGACCTAAGTCTAAGAGTTATTGAAGTGTTTTTAATATGTTTATGCGATAATATCAGTGTAGTAGATTGGAAAGGTAAATGTACCTTTCCAGGAACCTTCATCTTCTAACTTATAGCCAGTGAGAATGCTCTGTGTTTTACAGATATATATATATATAAATACAGTTTTTGTTTTTGTCTGTTTAATGTAGGGAGTCCATCGCGAACTCTCTCCACCATGTCTCTGTCAGTACGTCCAGTCAGACGGATCACGTCCAGGTCCATCACTAGGAGCCAGAGCTTCACTGGAGTTAACACGCAGGACAGGCCTTATAGGTACAGTACACACACAAATCCTTGTATTTCTACCTAGGTGAGGACTTTGTATTGACTTCCATTCATTTTAGCGACTATAATTCTGCCTAATCCACCTATTCCTAACCCTAACCAAAAGTCAAGCCACACCATATTTAATTTAATTTTGGTTTGGGATAAATAAAGGTATTTTGGATTTTTTAATGATTTTAAAACTTCTAAACGCATTAAAAGTATTTGAGCACATCAGAACTGCAAAATGTGAGAACCATGAAAATGTCGTAAATTATTACAATAGAACTCAGTTCACACGCACACACACACACATCTTGTTATCCTAACATTCTCATACATAATAATGTTTAAGACAAGATCAAAACTATCTGAAATGTAATGCTGGATTTTTTTTTTTACAGAGTGGTTGAAATGTTTGATATAGAGTTACAGGACATTTATTTGTTGTGTTCATCTAACATTGCAGGAACCTTTCCGTGTTCAGCACTCCTGGTATCAGCAGAAAGTCCAGCCGAGCGAGTGGGCTCTTCAGTATGTCTACCAAACCCAACCCACCATCTAAAGTTCCCCAACCAGAGCGGCTGGATGAGGTTTACAATGCCCTGAAAAAAGGCCTCCAGTGAGCAGTTGCTGCTGTTTATGACTATATCAAACTGCCAGCCCAATTTGTCAGCACCCCTGGTAAAGACTTAGTAAAAGATTTAAAATGACTTTGACCCATAGCACCATTTTAAATATAAAGGTAAACAAATTACATCATTATATTGAATACAAACATTCTTTGGACAAAACATAATAACCTCATAAAATGTATTTCTAAACAAACTTAGTGTCAAAATGAATTGCTGCACATTATAGGTACCTCTAACCTTCAAACCCATTCAAGACCATTTTTAATGTAGTTATCAAGTAGTTCTTTGCTCATGCAGTCGAGATCTACTTACGTACTAAAACCAAGGCTTTGATGTGATGCTGTTGGCCAGTGACCGTTCTAAACACCATGGAAATCTTGTTAAAATGGATGATATTCTGACTTTTGGAGAAAACAAAACCCAGAACAAAGTGATAACATTCATCAGCACCACAACTACCCAAAACAAATGACTAAACCAATCTACAGCAATGGTTTGTTGATTGAAGATCTTCCTTCTTCCATTGTCATCTGTTTAGGTTTTCTTTTCTTTTTATTCACTTGGTTATTCACAACACCAAAAAAAACGTTTCAATTCGATCATAAGTACATAAAAATTGATCCTAGCTATCCAACAGCTCATCTCAGCCCACAGACCTGAATCCTGCAGTAGACCTGTGGGGCCTAAAGAGAGGTCAGCACCAGAGGTCAGCCTGTTGTGGTCAAAGTTCACTCACTGTAGGACATAGTCGAGAATAAGACTAAAATCTCTCCTGTTGTCACAACCACTAGTTGCCGTGGCAAACTTCCTAAGAAAAGCAAACAAAAAAGAAAATAACATAATTTCTTAACATTACATTGTTGTCCCACTGATTGAGGACTGTTAAAGGGAAGCTTTTATTAAACCAGGGGTTTTAACAGATGAGGCTGACAAGAGTTGAGCCACCAAATTAAACTCCAAGCAGATTACAGAAAAGTGCTTGTTTTCATTCTCATGGACTGTGTGTGCCTGAAGGTCTTACCTGCAGCTCTACCAAATGGATTTGGAAAACATCAGCAGGCAGATAAGATTATCTAAAAGAAACTCCAGACTGGTATGTTCTGGCCGTGATCAAAAATAAATAAACGCTAACTAAAAGTTAACTTCATGTGGTGAACTGCAAATTCTGATGATCTGACGTTTTTTTGTGTGTTTTTTTTAGGGTTTCCTCTATGAATTAGATAAGGTGAGAAACAATTCATTCATCTCCTCTTTCCAAATTGTGTTGTCTATATATTGAAGTTACTGGTAAGTAAAAAACTGTTTCTAAGCCTGAAAACTGGTATGACTTTGCCTCTGCTTTTTCTCTGACAGCAAGTTAAGGTGATTGAGCGGTACATCACAAAGTTAGAGTTTCATCTGAGCAAGGTGAGACCAACCAAATCAGCTGTATTATATAGTTGTACAGATACGCTTTGTGAATGTAGTTTGATTGGTCCGACACTAAATCCTCTTTGTTAGGTTGGTAGGTTTGCATTGATTGTGAAACGGAACATTTCTGGTCACATTCCATGAAATTAATACCATCTGGTGTGACTAGAAGCACCTGGAACACTACTGACAAAAATGATTAATTACTAGTAATGGGATCATGTGTAGAACAACTTGTTAAAGTGATAAATTTTTTGACATAATTAATGATATTTGAAAACCCCAGAAATTGACTGAACTGTTATTTTAACTTTTTTTATCCCACTGTCTTGTTACGCATTTAAAACATTCAATAAATAAAGTAAAATAATGAGTTTAGTTATTTTTGTTGTACTATGTGTTCAACTGGTGTCCTTAAAAACCTGTTTTGGTGCACATTTAGAGCATAGATGTACATGATTTTGCTTCCAGGAGGTGTCATGTAGAGCATTAGAGTGTGGCAGTAGATGCAATGATGGATTAAGATCAGTTAAAGATCTGCAGACACAGAGCGTGCCTCAACTTAGACCCAATTAGTTGGTGTCACATTTGTGTCACACAGTAGACACGATCCCACTGTGATATACAGCTGCACGGTTCCAGTCTGCAGTAAAGTAAAAATGCATGCCGTAAAATGATCTATTGCTGAAATCTGCAGGTTGTTATGTCCTGATGATGAACGATGCTGAATGGATCTCAGCACCGAAATCTTTTTGATTTCTGACTTTTCTATAAAACCAGATATGTACTTTAAAAAAAATAAAAAAATTCTGTTGTTCTCTTCTCAGCTGGAGGAGTTTTATGAAGCCTACTGCCTGCAGAGGAAATTGCGAGACGGAGCTGACAAGATGGTGAAAGCATACACAGCCAACCCAGGAAGCAAGGAAGCTAAGGAGAGCCTGGAAGAGGCTTCTAGAGGATACAGGAATTACACAGAGGTGCGATAAATGGAACAACTGTGAACATATGGGGAATAAGATAAAACCAATGACCATAACTTAAAGAAAGCAGTCGTTCTGTCCAAATCGTGCAGAAATGATTAATAATACATTCTCTCTGTAGAATATGTGTGTGATAGAAAATGAGCTTGAGAACCATCTTGGAGAGTTCCACATCAGAATGAAAGGTAATAAATGCCCCATCACACTTGTATATTTACAGTTCCATTTAATGTCACCCACAGATGTCCTGTCTTAGATAAATCAGTACAGCATGACAAAAAATGATAAAAAACTGTCCTTTCTTCTTAACTTATCATCAATACAATAAAGGGCGTAATCTGGTGATTATGTTACCAACTAACCCATTTACAAATGAACACCAAATGGTGCATAAGAAGGTTGTTTTTCTTCAGAATTTGAACCAGCTAAGGCCGAAACTGGAACAAAATTACACACAAAAAAGTACTTTATCTAAAATGCAAAACGTTTATGACTGCACATGTTTTTCACTTAACTACCGCTTTAATTGTGTTTTTTTCTTAATGCTCCAGTTAATGATTATCCATTGGCTAGATATTTTGAAGATTAGTTGAATACTAAATCAAACACTAGATGTGATACTGCATCATACGAAGGTTTGAACTCCTGCTAAGAAATGTCAAAAAAACATGCCTAAAATTGTAATTGCTTGAGCATCACTACATTACATTACATGACATACTCACTGCACATATGGACCACTTTAAAGAAAGACTTATCAAAGTTTGCAATAATAACCCAGTGATAATAAGTGATAGATTTCATTCAAGTTATTTTTCTGTTTTTCTTTCTTACTTTGCAGGTCTAGCAGGATTCGCCAGACTATGTGCAGGAGATCAGTATGAGGTTAGTCTGCGCTTTCCTTGGTCGTAAATAAATGCCTTACTCTTTAAACAGTGACTTATGTACTTGTAGTTACTTTCTTAAATGTCTTATTTTTAATTTGATGTGTGTGGGGGGAATGAAGATAATACTTTTAGAAATATTGTGAGAAAAGCAACTACTTTTTCATTTTTGAGCTTGATCATTTTTAGGAGCGACAACAAGAAGTACTCAAATGCAGCAGCAGGTCTTTAAATACCAGCATCATGGATATATTTGTTTTAGATGAAGCTAATATTCATTAACTGATTCTAGAAATGTTTCCATTGGAAGTCTGCTTAGTGTTGTTACTGCTGAGTCATAAGGGCTGGTTTTCCTGTAACACTGAAAGCACTTCCCGTTAGTTCTGCAGTGTGAACGGGGAATGTGAAAAAACAGCTGAAGCTTTCTCTGAGATAATTGCTGTATTTCTTTTGTTTGTTTTCAGTCCTAACGTTTGTGTGTAATATGTTGCAATATGTTTTGTCAAAATTGCTAATTTCTAGTCTTTTCACCCATGAAGACCTTCATTTTTTCTGCTTCTGAACCAAAAGTCTAAATGTTTTTCTACTTTTCTTGCTAACAATGGGAAAAAAAGATCATGGCCAAATTTTTTTTTCCTTTGATGGAAATGCAAATACAAGTAAATGAAACAACGTGTAGTTTTTTACTGATATGATTACATTCATTCATTGATAACAATGTTAAGCTACAGGAATGGACTAATATAGTTATCATCTGATGACCATCCATCCATGTCCATCCATCTATCAAATATCTTCCCCTTATCCGGGATTGGGTCGCGGGGGCAGCAGTCTACCCAGCGGAGGAAACCCATTTCGGCCGCTTGTATCCATAATCTCGTTTTTTCGGTCGCGACCAAAAGCTCATGACCATAGATGAGGACGGAAGGGTAGAACGGCCGGCAAATTGAGAGTTTCGCTTTTGACTCAGCTCTCTGTTCAGCACGACAGGCCGGTACAGTGGCCGCATCACTGCAGACGTCATTGATCTGCCGCTCCATTTTTCTCTCATTCGTGAACAAGACCCCAAGACACTCTACCCTCAGTTACTTCTGCCATCACTGTGTGAGGAACCATAGAGTTTGGTTTCTGTCAGCCTCTGTAACTTAGAGGGCCATCCTGAAGCCACTGATGTCCATCACATCCTTCAGTTTTGAGATAGAGCCAGGAACAGTTTTTTTTAAGAAGAAACGTATACATCCACAGTTTGTTTTTGGACCACCTGCATCAAGGTGTCTTACACACATACATGTTCTTACATTTTCACCACTCCAGCCCTTTTGCTTTTTAATTAGTGTGCATACATTTCGAATTCACTCAGTTTTCTTGGCTACATTTGTTTTTGGTTCTTTCTTTTAGACCAGTTGATATTTACCTTTTGTGTATTCTACTTCTGAAATGAATGGATGTCTTTTCAAAGTCTTCAAATATTTAAACCCAGTTTTGGACAAAGTAGAGAAGAACATCTGCATATTAACAAGACGAAACCTCCATTGTCTCCAGGCTTAGGATTACTACCCAATTTATCCATCTAACTGGTAGAAAGAACTAAAGGACTGAGAACCTTCTATGATAGCAAAGCTTATTGGCAGAAATAACCACATATAACACTGACATTAGGAGTAAAGATCCAAATCCTATAGCAGCATCGCCACAGGATAGACCAATCAAGTCTTAGTATGAAGTATCAAAAAGGAAGGTTTTGAGCTTAGTCTTGAAAGCAGACAGGTTTTCTTGGTAATATAAAATCTGATTTCCTGGAAAAACAAATGTTTTTCTGTGTCTGCGTTTAGATCTTTATGAAATATGGCCGACAGCGTTGGAAACTGCGGGGAAGAATAGAAATCAATGCCAAGCAAGTGTGGGACAATGAGGAGATGCTGTTTTTCCCGCTCATTAATGAGTTCCTCTCTGTGAAGGTTGGTGGTCTTAGATTAGTGTTCAGAACTCTTGGTATTAGTGGTATCAGCTGTGCTTAAGACTGTTCCAGTTTTACAGTATATAAATCTAAACCTGAATGAATAACAGAAATGCACCTAATAAAGTCAGCAATTGAACCTGAGTCACCTCTTTTGTTTCCTAGGTGACAGAACTGAAGAGCTTGGCCAATCACGTGGTTGTAGGGAGCGTTTCCTGTGAAATGAAAGACCTGTTTGCTCCACTCTCTCAGATGGTAGCTGTGGACATTAATGATCTCGGCACACTTAAACTTAGTCTTGAGGTCACCTGGAAGTAAGTTCCGCAGTTGGACTGACAAAACCATTGGTAGTGTTTGCTAACTCGTTTTTGTATAATCAGTCTGTCTCTTAAATAAAAGATCGCTTTCTCGATAGTTTTGTCTTGCTATTATGTGTTCTGTCTGTCATATAATTGTCGTTATTTTCTCCCCAGTCCATTTGATAAAGATGACCAGGCCAGTCTTGTCAACAAAACGCCAACTATTGTATCAAACATCGCCAGAACACCAGGGACACCGTCCATACGCAGTCAGCCTTTTTCTGTAGGTTTTTATCTTTTGTATCAGTTGGTTATTCTGAAAATAATTGCTGTAACATTTTATAGAAAATGATGTGGAAGACGTTTTATAATGAAAACAGCACCATAAAAGCATACTGGGGTTAAAATTGTCCTGACAAACTTCAGGACGAAAGACAATAAAAAAAGAAAAGACGTGTTCTCTACGGTGGCAAATCATGATTCTCTGTTCAATGAAAGAGTCTGGATTTGGCAGTTGCTTGAAGGACAATGCTTGCTTAAGTGCATTTTAGCAAGTGCAAAGTTTGGTAGAAGAATGAAAAGGTTAAAAAAAATCCTGAAAATCTGTAATCTTGTAAGAAAATGCAGTAACAGTAATGTCTGTTGTTAATAATCATCTGTGTTAATCCAGGAGAGAGTCCAGGTTTTTTTAATTCCACTTAGCATCCCAGGGAATACTTTTATCAATGTGTAGTGTATCGTAAACATAACAATGTGGCACCAGCATGATTCTTACTCTAATTAAAGCTTAAACATTAGAGGTTAGGTACAAAGCCTCAGACAAAGGTTGCTGTGGTGAAACACACCATCCCTAACTGTTCCAATGCTCTTTGCCTCACCTGCTGCCTCCTGGACGTTCAGTCTCTTACGCCGTGTCCAACAAGGCAGCATCGCAGGCCTCTCATGAACATCTTCAGAGGAACATTTAACCAGAGCTGCCCTTGTCGGGACAAATCATCAGAAACACTCAGTGCTGTAAGTCATTAGGAAAACAACCTCTAGTCAACATTATTTCCCTCAACCTTTTATGGAGGCACGATAACGCATGCAAGGTTTCCCAATTGCGCTCTTAATGGATCAGCGCCCATCTACATCAACACCCTCCTAAAGCTTTACGTCACTGCCCGCCCGCTCCGTTCCTCCAAGGAGCGCCAACTAACACGACCAAAGCCCCGTCCAGGTCAATCTAAACTCTTCTCATTTGCGGTTCCTCGCTGGTGGAACGACCTTACGCGCACTATCAGAGCATCAGATTCTATTTCCACCTTCAAGAAATCCTTGAAGACCTAGCTCTTCCAAGAGTATCTATTGCCCTGAAAGATCTAAAAGCACTTATTACCCCCCCTGATATTACTTAGCACTTAGTTTATGGTACTTGGGCCTTCTGTGTTTACCTAAATGCTGTAAATGAGTGTCATCATTAATGTTAAATCGCGTCGTAGTGTCTCTTTTTGTAAGTCGCTTTGGATAAAAGCGTCTGCTAAATGCATAAATGTAATTAAATTTTGTCCATTGATTGCTGCCTATGGTTATCTATGTCAATAGTACATCCTGCTGACACAAGATATTAAAGTCTCAAGGGAGCCGCATATTATTATAATATTTCGGAAAAATAAGAATCCCCTTTTATTATTGTTTAATTAAAAAACACAAGGGTTTCAAAACAGATGCAGGTTTCTTCAATTTAAAAGGCACAAAAATTAATGCTATCTCCTAGTAGACGAAACCTGTCCGCGTTATCTCTCATGGCATCAGACCTCACCAAACAGTGCTCCTACCCAACACCTGTTCTACCCATTCAAGTGACTCTCCATCAGTCTATAGAAAATCCAGAGTTCCCTTTTAGCCATGACATAGTCTAGATTCATCAAGATAGAAATTAGTGACTGTAAACCATGTCTGTTCTTGTTTATGTTTCAGGATGTTGATTTTCATCTGCAGTCTGGATCTGACATTAGTATATAAAGTCAGGGGAATACGTACAAACATGAGCTCCAAAGGAAAGGTCATAGGTCAGAATGTAAAGCATTTATTTGCTGCTCAGATGATTTTCTACTTAGTTTCCCAGATCCACAAACAATTCAGTTCAGTCCAGTTTATTAAAATAGCACCACTTTACAACACATGGAAATTCAAGTGACTTCACAAGAAAAACTATTTCAGTCCACTCATGCATACATTACGTATGCATGAGTGGTTCTGTTTTAGCTACTTGGTTCTGTTTTAGCTTTCTTTTGATATTTTTAAATCATTAGACCAACTCTATTAATCCAGTTTATCACCTCCTCACCATGCCTAATTACTGTGGTAAAAATCTACAATTCTAACATGACAATCATTTTTTGGATGAAAACATTGTGTGTTTTGGTGCAACGTTTGAAGCAAATGATTTGTTTCTTTTTTTCCCAAACTTTTGGCCTGTAAAAGATAATCGCTTCTTTTAAAGGTCCTGGGTTTAAACGACCCAGTTGCTCCCCCATTTCAAAGCTGTCTGCTGCCTGTCTTCTGTTCATAGATCAGTCTGTTCAGACAAAGTATGAGTAGATAAACGTTATTGGGGCACACAGATGCCATGGTTACCCCAGGTTGGAACAAGTGAGTGCCTAAGGACACCAAAAACATGAAGAACTGATTCTGGTTCCAGCATTGGAGTGACTCACTGGACGGACGTGGACATTGTCAGGAAAACAGCATCTCCAAGAGTATAAATATGTGTTGCTACTGTGACGGTTTTAGGAGAACAATTGTTGTTGGACATTGAGATAATTGTATGCAACAAGAAGGATTTCAACCAAAACTATGAACTTAACAGAAGCTTGTTGGTTAGGATGTGCTACTGCATCCTTGCTGAACCATTTAAACTGCTGACACATGTGAACATCTGTCTAACTATGTTCCCCTCTTTTAGATTTCTGACAAAAGCCAAGAGGAGGAAGAAAAAGAGCCACCCTGGTCTAACTCCTCAGTCTCATCCGATGACTCGTCCAGCCATCCGTCCTCTGTGCCAGGGGAACCCAGCTCTCCACCTCATGTGGTAACGCACCGAAAAAAAAGACTTTATTCAAGTTTTTACGGCTCATTCTTGTGCTTCGCTTTTACAGTAATTACAGTGATTTTGACAGAAATCAAGTTCCTCAGGTTTGACTTCTAAGTTGTTTGGGAACATAAAGGATTACAAAGTGAAATGTATTAGAAGGCTCTGAAGTGAAACCAGCTCTTTTACTTCTACAGTATTAATGCCACAAAGCTGAAGAAGGAAGTACCCAAAATGTATGATCTATTAATAATTATTTCTATTATGAGGAGTGGAGTGAGAGTGAAGCTGCTGTGAAGGGAGGTTGTAAATATTTTTGAATGTAGGCTGATAAACTGCGTTTGGCTTCTTACATTAGTGATAAGCACTATTAGTCAGCATCAGTAACTATAAACATCTGCCTACAGATTTATTTAGAATACCTTCTTACATTCCTGTGCTTCCTCGGAATTATTTAAACAGAGCAACGGCGGGCGAGGCTAATTTAGTTAGCATGTAGATCCTGGGGAGCCTTAACTGCCAGTGTTTAGTGATAATGTATTTACTGACCAGAAAAGCTACTTTTCAGTTTCTGGCTGCCTGTTTTCCTGTCTGGAAGAAATCCAGTCATCAGCCCATTTCTAAAACAAAATGTTTGTTGATCTAGGACGGGTTAGCCACCTTCGGAGCCGAACCCACATCATGTTCTTCCCCACAGCCCAAAACTCACTCTTCCCCTCTTCCAACTGTGATTCCCAATGGCATTCCGGCTTTGGATGCTTCCAACATCCAACTCCCACATTTAGCCGACAACTCCAGGTGTGTTTGTTTTCATCCTGTCTTTTTTTTTTATCTCTTTGAATGTCACCTGAACTATGACAAAGCGCTGATATAGGTAATGTTTGTGATTTTTGGGTCATGCCATGAACTGATGTAATGATGAATTTCCAGGAACGTGGAACCGGACCCATTAACGATGGAGCTTGATGAAGAGCTGGATTTGGTGGGAAGCATTAACCCCATCTTAGGATATGGACAGGCGTACACCCGCTCTCTGAGTCACATCAGTGAAAGCAGCACAGATGGATTTGCGGATTCATCCATTGGCGATTCAGCAGATGTCACTTCCCTGATCTCTGGCATCTCTATAAGTGACATAGAGGTGCCCAGCAGAGCATCTGAGCCTGCCAACCCTAGTCTTATTACTGAGATATCGCCAGACCTCTGTGCTGTGGAGGAAAGCCCAGTTGCTAGTCCGTTTACTGACACACTTATTTATCCAGATAGAGAATCCCAGAGTGAGAGAGATGAAAAGAATATTTGGTTTGAAGGGAACATTTTCAATCATGACTTACAATACACAGACACACCCACTGCCAGCAGTAATGGGACCTACAGGGCCCAAAAAGTTCTTGTGGGTGAAGAGAGGCCATGTGGGGGAGCGAGCTGGTCGCCAGGAGGGAGAGACGGTGTGGTGAACAGTGAGCTGGAGGACGCTTTGGAAATTCTTCTATCTTCTCTGGATGATTATAGAGGACAGTTCCCCGAGCTTCAAACACTTGAACAAAACCTGAGGCTCCTGCAGGTAACCCTGAAGGTAAGGAATAGAATCAATGGCACGTTTGTAGGGATGAACTGGATAGTGTAACTCAAACCTGAACTAAGAAAAATGCTGCGTTTCTTTTTTGGGGATAAGAAGGTTTAAAGGAAAAGCCGAAGCAGAGATTAACGGATGACAATCAAGATCGGGGTTCCAAAGTATTTTTACTTTAATTACTATTTGAATATGCTTTAATTTTATCAGTGGGGGTCCATTGAGAATCTTTTGGCCGCCTTCTTTTTTTTAACTTGGACCTTTTTTTCTAAAAGCAACATCATTTCTGTACAACACGCCAGTTACCTGAAGCACCAATTGAACACCTACAGTATTTGAAATTACAACAAGGACACAACTCTGCTTTCAGATTTAACATAAGAACAGATTTTCCTTTTTTCAAATAGGGTCATTGTAAGCATCAGTAGTTAGTATCTTCCCTCCTGTCACATACTTCACATTTCGCAATCCTGGTTTGGATAAATCCAAAGAAGTATAAAAATGTTTCTGGGTTAATGGTTAATCACCGCATAGCTGTCAGACCGTCATGTACTGTGGAGTTTAAATGCTTAAATACTGCCTTCATAGCAGCTTGTTACAATCCCAAAACAACTATTTGGTGCATAAAGACTTGTGTCACTTCCTAGCTGTTGCTTTTCCCTCTAAATTAGCTATCTTAAAGAACTACTGAAAAGTGCTTGCAAGAAAGGCACAAGCTTAAAAAGTATTTTCCAGAGTCATGGTTTGGAGAGTGACGGTTCACCTATAACCACTCTTGTTAAGGTAATGCAATTTTTAAATTTAGTAAGCTGCTTATCAGATTCTATCAGATAGCCTGAGCTTCTTGTACTACAGAGGGCTGAATGGCAACATACGTTTACAATCGGGAAACGATTCACTTAAACATTAAAACGGAACTCGTTGTGCTGGTCTTTACATCTCTGCTTAAACCTGTGTATCGAAATTAAACTAACCATAAACGTGTCATAGATAGAATTATAACTGTTACCATTTAAAAATCCATATGTTCATCATCTGTTTTAAATAGTGATCATACAGTGGGAATCTCATTCTTACCATGGCTTAATATTAGCAATAGTTTACCGGTTTTGAGAACAATGTACAAAGAAGTTAATAGTTATCGATATGAGAAAGAATAATGACACGATTTTTGCAACAAAAGTGCGAAAAAAAATTATTATTCTTTTAATCTGTAATCTGTGCCATACAGCAAGAAGGCTCTGGCTTCAATTCCACCTGGGGTCTTGGGTCTTTCTGCAAGGAGTTTGCATGTTCTCCCTGTGCATGCATGAGTTCTCTCCAGGTACTCTGGCTTCCTCCCACAGTCCAAAAACATGACTGTTAGGCTGATTGGGCACTCTAAATTGTCCTTAGGTGTGAGTGTGTGTATGAGTGGTTGTTTGTCCTGTATGTTTCTGTGTTGCCCTGTGATGGACTGGCGACATGTCCAGGGTGTACCACCAGTAGACCCACCCGATCCCGATAGGGACAAGGGTGTACAGAAAATGGATGTATGGATGGATGGTTGATCAGAAATTTAGAATTTGAACTATGGAAAATCTAATCAAGTCTTTAGTGTTTTGCTGATAGGGAGTTTAGGAGCTTTGACCTGATTAGAGGCGACCAGTTAGCCAATCACAAAGTTCTTGTTTCGCTTTCTATCCGGTCTGCCGCTGTATGACGGACCCACAACCCTTTACATAAACTATATAATTCTATTCTATAGAACTAAATAATTCAATTTAATTGTTTTTATTATTGAAGATTTAGCAGCTTTCTATAGCAACCCATATAATTATTTGGACTGTTTCATCCACAAATGCATTTCCCTTACAAACATGCCCCCATTTAAAGGTAACTAATCACAATCAGAAGCATTTCTTTATATAAAAAAAACAGCTTGCACCTTTAATATCAAGGTATAAAACTGCTTGTGTGACATTACTGTGCAGTTGATTATTACTTGGAACTAACTGGGTTAGTTTAATATTAGATGTTGAACTTATTAAAACATGGCTGTGTTGGTGTGTGTGTGTGTGTGTGTGTGTGTGTGTGTGTGTGTGTGTGTGTGTGTGTGTGTGTGTGTGTGTGTGTGTGTGTGTGTGTGTGTGTGTGTGTGTGTGTGTGTGTGTGTGTGTGTGTG
>JAVLVB010000646.1:3410912-3445711 GCA_032876305.1 Orestias chungarensis
TTTTTTTTTTTTTTTTTTTTTGGCTTTATCTTTGTTTTTCAATAACTAAAACCTGGAATCTGTTGTCTGTTGTTCACCGCCAGTGGTTTTTTGGGAAAGACCATGAAAGTGTCCTTAGACTAAAACAATCTCCTAGTGATGTTCATCAAACACATATATATGCCAGCTATGTGCACTATGAGCTCTATCACTAGATTTTCATGACTGGTACTAAAATATAAAATAGTAATAAAATAATCAGCAAGGTGAGACACTGTAAGAAACCAGAACAATGACTGCACCTCTTCCTGTCCTGCCTTCTCTCTCAGTGATTCCAGAGCTGGGCCAGTTCTTTGGTGCCTTGTCTCTCTGGGAGCAATGTTCAGAGCACGGCACTGTATACTCCGTCTCCCTTGAAAACTTTCTCGCCATTCTGTCTACAACGTACTCCAGCATGCAACTAGAGAGGGCAGATGCAGGTACAACAACATTTGTGTAAAGTGGTGTATTGCAGGGTCTCTGGCAAATGTGTTGTGCTAAGAGTTGTTCTTTTGTGGGATTTTTTCAGTGTTCTTGTGGCTTGTTGAGCGCATTTTAGATGAGAGGTTACCAAGACGAGGCAACAAAGATGGCCGGATCGTGACAGTTTTTCAGCTGTGGAGTTACTTGGAGTCTAATGGGATCAGTGACATGGAGAAGCACATCTCTGAGCTGGCAGAAGAGGGTATATACACACACATACAAACTAATTATGAAAATTAGGATGCTATCATGAAGATTTAACATATCTGTAGTTAAAGTCCCAAATTTAGACGTATTTCAAATTTAAAGTTAAAAAAGTGTAAATATTCAGGAGGACATTCAAAACAGCATGCCTAGGTTTTGCCGTCCAAGCAAGTTTGCCCTAAAGGCAGACAGCAAGATGTTAAAAGTAGTTTCTAAAAAGACAGATAAAATGATTTGACCTACAGTAAGCTCTTCCTACAGTAAACATGAAAGTGCATATTTACCATGTAATAACGGCTGTTTGGTTAAAATGTTAGACAATCTGTAAAAGTTTTGGCTGATCCAAAAATATACCTAATATACCTCAAGCGCCTAAGCGTTACAGTAAGACTTCTATGTGAAGTTTATGGCGAATAATGCTTTCCACAGTGTTGCTGGTGCAGAACCTCAGGTCCACTGACCTGGATGTGATCATGAAAACTTTGAGACGACCTCCTGACCACGGCCTGAGGAGAGAAGGACTTCACGCTGTTGCCAAGTTATTGAAAGACCCAAGGAGCAAAGTGTCAACATCTGCCAACTCTGTTCTGAGAGGCCTGGCTGCTCAGCCCAAACTAAGAGAGCAGGTGATGGATGGATGGATGGATGGATGGATGGATGGATGGATGGATGGATGGATGGATGGATGGATGGATGGATGGATGGATGGAGAACCTTATGCAAAGACCTCAGTGCCAAAGAACATGTTTAGTGATGCCAGCTTTGCTGCGCTGCTGAATTCTGATCAAAAAGAAAGCTTTAAGCGGGAACTTGAATCATTTTGTGTTTTTTTTTTATGTTTGTACTTAATTAAAGCAATTGCCACCAGTGATTCTACTTTTTACCTCTTTCCTGATATACTGTTGCGCTTAAAAAGAAGTAGGGGTCAGCCACTCAGAGTTTGAAAGAGATCCCTCATTTCTAAAGTTAGTATGTTATTGTGGACGCCCGTATTCACCAGCACTCAGAGTTTCACTCCTTCTGCCTCAGGCTTTGGTGCACTGCTTGGAGCTTCTGGAAGATGAAGACATGGATACCAGAGTGTGTGGATGTAAAGCTTTGGCATGCCTTAAGGTAGAAACATATTGACCTTGCTTTGTACAAGTTTTCAAAACTATCTCAACATGAGGAATAAAACATGTGTTGTACAACATTAAATCCCACATTAAAGACTTTTCTTTTTTCACTTTTGACCATTTAAAAATCCCTTTTTCACTTAAATGCAGTGGCATAGAGAGAAGTAGAACAGAAAACTAAATCTGTGTACGAGTATTTCAGTCAACATAGTTGCATTATTAAGAAGAGTATGAAAATCAAATCTGTTGGGTTTTTTAAACAATAGGAGATTGTGAATATTTCTAAATCTGGACGGTTGAATTAACCACAGGATGAAAGCAAAGCCACAGCATTCCAGTTAAGAAAATCAGCTACGAATTCCTAATCATCACTCAGATAGCACATATTTTATGTACATTATTATGGTGAATAGACTTCACTTGTACAGCACTTTCCTAGTCAAACTATCCACTTAAAGCGCTAACTACCGTCCTCTTAACCTCCCTGAGAACACTCATCCTCCTCGTCCTCCGTTCAAACCCTTTGCTTCACTCTCATCTCTCTGTTTTTTCCTTTCAGGCAAAAGAAAGCATTGAACAGTTGGTGTACGTTTGTCAGACAGACAAGGAAGATGTCCGAGATGCTGCCAAACAAGCGCTCCTGGTGTTTGGTAAGTTTCACTACTGTATTTCCTAGAATAGACAGTATAGGTTTGGACCCATTACAATATTTTTTTTGCATCTTCATTTGCCAAAGAAAGTTGATCTGTTGATTTCGGCCCTACATGAATGCATTAAGATAATGCAGAGACCTTTGAAAGGGGCAGGTGCTTAAAGTAAAAAAGGCGACACATGTACATTGGATTTGAAATACGATACAGAAACGTACCTTGCTATACAATTGAATTGTACCAACTCATGCTATAAAGAATGTAACATGGAATCGCAACACAGCATATAAGCCTCATACAGCTTGTTTTGTTTCTGCTTCAATCTCCTCTCCTTACGATGCAACTCTGCTAAATGGAACTTGATCCTTAAACTACAATCTGATGCACATAAAACACACACACAAATTGACATTTCATACCTTTTTTGAAAATTATACTGAGTAGTCACAAATTTAATCCATTCATACTTTGCTCACTATTAGTCTTAGAGCTATGGGGTAAAGATTAATTAAATAACACAGAAATCACTTATTCAAATTTTTTCTGCTTTTATTTAGTTGCTGTCAAGCATGACAGCAAGGGTTTAAAAGTTATATAATTTGTATGGATATTTGCATACATAAGCCTATTTAATTTTTGTATAAATAACTGAGAGGTTTAGAAAATCCAAACTTAAATTCATCTATTATTCATCTATTATTGTTGTGACAATAGTCCAAATTATGAACATGCATATTGCATAGTTTTAGTGAGATAAAATGGAATAAAATAGGATAACACATTCTATCTCTCGATTGCCTTGTTTGAAATCTTCTAAAACTAGTTTAGAATAATCTAGTCTAGGTTTGAAGTGTCTGTGTCTGTGTAAGCAGATTAAAAGTGCTAACGGTAGCGAAAATTAATCAGTTCCCGAATCGGAAGCCAACTTTAGCTTCGTTGCTTTCTGTGGCCTATGCAGAAAGTAGCTTTCTTTCAGCCTGTCACCTGAATTACACTAAAAGCACTGGCTGAAACTAATCGGTGACATGATCATATTGTGCATGAAAAGACTTTAAATACAGAAAATGCAGACTATCAATCATTTCACCGCGATCGCTTCTCCAGCCCGGCTCCTATAGCGCGCTCCCACATTTTGTGCTGCTGGATAGCAGCTATAACCTGTGAGGTGTGTGTGCAAATGTGGATGACACAGAAGATGCTCATCACTCACTTTACTTGGTCAGTGTACTCATCCTGCAAAGAAAAAACAAAAAAAACAACATGCACAAACTAATACTGCTGCAGAACCTCCTCCCCGGACCAGTCGTTTACTTTCAGAATCAGAATCAGAATCAGGCTTTATTGGCCAAGTATGCTCACACATACAAGGAATTTGTTTTTGGTTACACAGATGCTTGCAGTGCACGAAAAATACAGTAAAGAAACATTTGTAACATTTAGCATGTGTAATTTATATATTTTTTTAAAAGTGCAATTTTGTGCAGTATAAAAACTATAGAGTTATAAAAATATATAAATAAATTGTTCAATTGTTCATGAGTGGCCCCTGGAGCAGCTCAGCTGTCAGCAGCAGCGAGTGGGCACGGCAGGGCACTTTGGGCATCAGGGCCAAACAATGTATGCATTACTGTACGTTACACATAAAAGTTACAATTTCCAACAAGACAAAAGATATAAAAAAGACAACACTATTGCGTAGTTACACCTCCTGTAAGAAATGACCAAAACTATTGTTGGTAATGTTTATTATTAAATGGCTTCCATATTTCGTCATATGCATCCAATTTGTTTTTAATAAAGTATTATTAGTTATTTTTTCCAGGGCCATACACTGTTGCCATAGAATTGACCCTGATGCAAACCAATTGTAAAGAACTGATATTAATCCTTTATTATGCATTTCTTGGTAACTAATTCCTCCAAGGCACAACGTACTGGCAATTTTAATGATTGGTTTTCCATAGAGAGAACAAAACTCCTTATCCATAAATATTTAAAGAAATGTTTTCTTGGAATATCATACTTATTAGATACCTGCTCAAACGACAACATCATTCCCTCCTCATAAAGAACAACAATTTCACTGAATCCGTTTTCAGCCCCTGACTCGAATCCTGAGTCCTTTGTGTCTGGTTTGAATAATGTATTGCCCCAGATAGGGCTAAACCGGGATAACGAGTCAGCTTCTTTCATGTACTCTCTAACTTAATACCATACTCTAATCATGTTACAAACTATAGGGAGCTTGGTGATTGTTTGTAATTGTAAACTTATCTGAGTATATATATTCACATTTATGTCAACGTAAAGCAGCATGACTCCACATCCACGCTTTTGTTGTTGTTTTGTTTAGTTTAGGAAGTAACGCCTTGTTTGTTTAACCCTGTTTCTTAATCCCGACTAAAATGATACTACACCTAATTATTGTCAATTGTGGAAGTAAACCAGAACTTGTTGGAAAGTACTACTTCTCATTCAGTTTGGCTGTCACCCTCCAACCAGATTTCACTTTTTGTTTTTATTAGTATATTAGTCTTTTTTATCAGATTATATCAAATTCCTTATGACTGTGTTTATGGATTTGTTTTACATTATTGGATTTTTACATGGTATGTCACATTAATCATGGCAAAAATCCTGAAATTATGTAATTTACCAGAATTTATACACATCTTTCAGCATCTTTTTCCTTATATGTGTTAAACAGGTGAGGAAGGAAAGATGGCCTATAGACACGTGGAGATATCTCAGGACAGCTTGCCAAGTCTCTTTGCTCCAGGAAGCATGGCCAGCACTGCCTTCTAACAAAAAAACAGACAGTAACCACGCCGACTAAAGGTCAGCAGCACATTAGGGTGTTTGTGGTGTTACACCAGAAAATGTGCCTCATGAGTCTAATGTGGGAAACCCAACTACACAATCAGGAAAGTCGTAAATGTTGACTTTTACCAAATATAAGCAAACTTTGTCAAGAAATTATGTTCAGCCTTAAGTATTATACAAAGAATTTCTAGAGTCTGTTATCCAAACAGACAATAGTCTGTAACACAATATTTCTGGTTTGTATGTCAAATTCATTTCCGTGCAGGTTTTCCCTTTGTGACTTGATAAAGCAGACTGTACTGATTTGGTGGATGCTTCATTCAGGGTGTTGTTCCTGCTCCGAACATTCTCCACACGATGCCTGTAGACGTAACTCACCCATGGCAAGGACAGACTCTATTCTTCTTTCAGTGGGACCTCAACTGCAGCTTTGGTGAATATTTGTAACAGTGATTGATGCCTGCAGGAGAAGAGGCAGCAACCACCTTATTCCTCTTTCAGTGGCACTATAACCAAGTTAGAGCAATTTTTGAGGGACTTTAATAGACAATTGGGGATTTAAGTTGTTTATTGTGATTTTTTTTTAATTATACTTCTGCCTGTTGGTTTGCCTTAATTTTTATATTGATTTCTCTCAGGACAATATGATTATTAGTAGTGGTAAAAAGTTTTAGTTAAGCATTTTTAGAAAGTTACACGGTCTACTGTACATGTACACATTGCCCAGAATACTTTATACGTCCGATTGCAAGACTCACAAACAGCAGCCGCACCTGGGAAATGAAGGTGGGACTCAGGAATGAACTATTCTGTAGAGAAACAACTCCACAGAGGTTTGGAGTTGACCGCTGGATCATTCACTTTATTGCTTTTACTTGTGTGTGTTATTTTTATTTGATGTTAAAATGCAGATATTTAAATAGATTAAAATGAACACTGCTTTGTATTGCACATATGAATGGCTCTCAACATTCAGGACTCAGAGAAGTCTGAGTAACCCAGCTCAGGCTTAAACCACTCCTCCACTATCCCAAGCCAGGCCTCACTCTGTTCTCCTCTGCTCTCGGGAACCTGAACGTTATCTTTCTCACCATTTCGGACTTTCTGTGATTCAATAGGCCCACTGAAACTGAACCTCCACACGGGAGTTTAAACTTTTTGGGTGTTAGGCCATCCTTGAATGTGAAATGCTTTTTAGGGACGTAGAGGTGACGTCAGCAAACAAGCTGAGTGCATGACATTTTTTTGTTTCTCTTGTAAAAGGACCGAAATGTGTTGCAAAGTATAAAAATCCTGTGAATTATCCTCTTTTTTTTTTTGTGAATAGTAATGAAAATCAGTCATTGTCCAAAGGGGGGGAAATTATGGTGAATGTTGCTATATTAGAACAGATTTAAGGTAAGAATGCAGTAGTTCCTTCTGTTAGATTAGATGTTTTAAACAGGTGCCATAGAATTTTAATTTAAGATATTTGGAATTACCGTCTAACTTTATGTTGGAAAAGTTTATTCTGTAAATGTATGTTTGTTGATCTGCATTAAGCTTTATTGGTCAGATCTGCTGAAAATGGCTCTTATACAACTGTTACTCTGCAATTCATGATAATTCAACAGTTCATGTTGCTTCTTGTAATTCAATTGTTATGATCATCCTGGAAGAGACCAAAGCTATGTAACCATTTGATTGAAATTCATAAGACAACTTTCAGTTTTAGCCTTTTAAAAAGCCACTGATTTTTCTCATAAAGTGGATTCATTCGATTAAGCAAAACTGCTACGATGTATAAATGTGATCTCATTCTCAGTGATTCATAAGGAAAGATGTCTTCTTGTCTTTCTTTTTTATAAACAGGGATTTCTTTCCATTTTGTACTTAGGGAAGTTGCTGTAAACAACATGGTTGGTGTCTTTTAGGCAGTCACTGGCTTTTGTAGAATCGTGTTGTAATATGTATCTGTCCTGTACTGTAACACTGGCTTTATATCACATGTGGAGGGGACCACACATGATTTGCTCTTGACAAACTTGATAAACACATATAATCACTGAAAATGCCAAAATGTGGATCTCCCATTAACTTAGTTGCTTATCCTAAGTGCAATTTGTTTTGTTTTTGTCTTTAAGTAGCATTACTCTGCCTTGTCTCCTGCTATACCACTGCACTGTCAATAGCAATATTTTTGATCAATTATATAAGAAAAAAACTGTTCTTGCTTTGCCTTTTTGTGTAAAACTGTTCTGATAATCAGGTGAGATCATCTATAGAATATTCACTGTTTGTATGAGCACTTCCATCAAATATTGGAATATCTCCACTCAGTACGATCGATTATATGATAATAAATGGAACATTTATTTTAAAAATAATCATGAACGCAGTTTTGTGTGCTGTTAAACTGACGGTCATAAGCCTACAAGCTGGCAAAACACTGCAATATATCTGTAAACCCTTTTTATCATTACCGCAAGGAGTAACACGATATATGGTGCTGCCATTTTGAATTACCAAGTGTTTATCCTGCTTTTTTTTAACATTTTAGCAGCTGAATCGGAACCGTGAAGTGACTCTTATTTCATCTCGTCTCTTCCCAAAGGTCCGGTCGATCCCTCGCTGGCAAAAGGAATGGCAGCTAAGCTTAAGGGTTCTCATAAACTTCAAAAATCGAATTAGCCTTCAACTTATGTTAAAGCATTACAAAGGTTTTTATTTAGAAATTGTTTATTTCCAGAAATTTGCAACAATAAGCAAAAAAATTCATTTTTTCTTCAAACCAATACTATCAAACAGAGACAAAAGGACGCCTCGTCTTTCATATCTTTTGCTGTATGTTTTGACCACAGATTAGGACAAACATCGCCGCCACCATTAATGGGCAGTGTCATCACATGGTACCCTTGCTAGCATATGTTGAGTTTTGGAGGTCTGATGATAAGAAAATGATAAATGGGTCTTAGAAAGTGACTTTAAGCTTTTAAATGATTCAGCAGTGGAGCAGCAGGTTGCACTTATGTCTCACAGCTAGAGGGTCTTAGGTTCCCCTCTGGACTTTTGTTGTGTGGTCAGACTACGGCCGATAGACGATGGATGGATGAAAGAAAGCCAAACTGAAATCTATTTTTATCTTTTCGGTCTCCAACCATAAATAACAGGTGCATTGTTTGTAGTTTTCCTAAATCAAATATACACCTATAAAAAAAAAGGCGTTTCATTACTGCTTTTTTAATTATTGCATCTAATTACGAAAATATGAACAACCCAATAGCTGTGGGCTCATCCTATCTCAGAGCTTTTCATCACATACCTTTTTCCTGCGTGAGGAGCTGCTACCAGTTAACACAGAGCAAACTAAGGCACGGCTTTCGATTTGAAGAAAGACAACTCCACTTTACGATGTTTGTGCACTTAATGAAATAACTTACCAAGATTCAATCATATTATGTTTTTAGACAATCCATTAATCATGTGTTTAATAAAAGTTGAATGTTACATATTCCTTTAGTTACAGGTGTAAAGAGAGCCACTTACATTTTTGTCAGGTGGAAAAAGGAACAGCATGCAGCATTACTGGATTCAGTAACAGAGGGAGTTTCACCATGACAGGTTCTTTGCTGAATTTAGCATCTCAGATTGTTTAAATCAGAGGTTTAAAGCTTTTAAAAAAATTCAAAATGTACAAATTAGACTTTGTTGTAGAATTAAGCCTGTGAGGTAGTGTATGTGTGTATATATATGTGTGTGTGTGTGTGGGGGGGGGGTGATTGTGCAATATTTGTCATCTGTAGCTCTACTAACTTGAAATATATAAGACATTTATCTGAATTATTGTACTGAATTTTGACAATATTAAAAAATCATTAAAATGCTGTGTGTCACTAATTTTGCCAGTTACACTAAAACATGTTAACAGATAGTTTTTGAATCTACTCTGTTCAGTCAATGTATGATTGCTTACATATAGCTAAAGTGTACAGCAAATAAAAATAATATTCATATCCGTAATTTAATTTTTTTTATTTTATGTTGTGCACGTAGATTCATTACTCGATGATTTAGATCTTACACATTTATTTCAAGCATTTAAAGATTTTTCCAACTTTCCGCTAATACAAACCAAAATACACAACGTTTGTCTTTTATCTGGCTCAATCACGGGGAAGACTGTTGAGGAGGCAGTTATCCAGCAGACGGTCACTGGGATCCTACACAGGGAGGGCGAACTAGAAAAGCAGAAGGCCATTGTTACAGAGGGTGGCTGTCTACTGTAGTGTAACCAAGCATGTTAATAGAAAGTAGAAGAAAAAAATGGGCTAACAAAAGTTGGACAAGCCACTGGGATAACTGCAGCTTTGAGACCGTTTGTTGCAAAACTGTTTAAGAGTTTGAGGTAGATTCTGAAATTAGCTACTGTCCAAGCTTCAAGATGCTCCAAAACACAGATGATCCAGAGTACGAGCTAGAACCGTCTCCGGCTGTTCAGTGGTCCAACGTTCTCTTTTCAAATTAAAGTAGGCTAACATGTGGAGTTTGCTGAGGATCGATGTCATCTCCCTAATGGAGATGCTGATGATACAGAGCACTTAGCTTTTCCCAAGACTTCAACAAGTAGGATACTGCTTTAATCAACATGGTAACACCAGCAGTGCTCCGATATAAACATCTTAAGAGAGCCTACAAGAGGGCGAGTAGAGGAGGAATAGGAACACCAGAACTAACAGTGCAGATAAACTCATGGCCCTTTAATAAAGTAACCTGCACTTGTTGAACGGCTCAGCAAAACCGCAGGTTGATCAGCAGGACCGGGGTACATCCTGGAAAGTTCACATGTGTAACACAGTGAAACGGAGGACAGGCAACCATGCAGTTAGACCAATTAACCCGCCGTTAATGTTTTAGGATGGGGAAGCCGGCGGGAATCAGACAAATAAACTGAAACTGCAACCTCTGTGTGACATAAAACTAAGAGTCGTACTTAATAAACTGGTTGTTATGATACTGTTAATTTTTCATGTTTGATTTGGCAGCTTTTAAGTCATAAAATCTTGGCAATCACATTAAGTTTAAAGGATTAACCTTAACATGGGTGTTTAGGTCCAACATCAGTGAAACGTCTGCCCCATTTTATTTAATTTTTTGTATTTCAATAAGGTTCTCAAAACTTTTAAGACTATTTATAAAATTGCCATATTAAAATCCCAATAAAATGGCAAAACGAATTCAAAGCTATAAAATGGATTAGATTTTTTTGTTTAAATGCGTATAACATTTTGACCTACTTTTATTATAGGACACAGCATAAAGCATCTGTGGCCTTGACACTCCTCACATTGGTAAATGACTTTCAATGGTCTAACGCTGCGCCCCTCCTGGCCAATCAGGGTGCTGCATCAGTTCCGACACCACCCCCCAGCGGCCGCACAGGCGCACTGAGCTCTAACTGCCATTTTGTGGCAGAAGCTACTCTGCCAAAAGCGGGAGAGGAATTAAAACTAACTGCGAAGAAGCGTGTAGTTTGTCCCGAGCTGGTTAAACTTTTTAGCACAGCCCGTCCGCTTCCAGGCGGATCACAGGCAGGAGCAGCCTCTGAAAACAAAGGTAAAGTAGCACTACTTTTCTGACAAGGGGGGGAGTTTGCAGGATCTTTCACCGGCCTCTAGGTGTCACGATGGGGCTCTGGGTCCTGGCAGCTCGACGAAGGGTGTTTGTCTCCCTCTATCGTTTTAAAAAATCCGTCGAAATATGGTAAAACACCCCCTGGATCCCGTAACCGTGTTCGCGATCGAGTCTCCTCGCCGCGCAGTTGTGTTTTCTTCGCACGAGGAGCCGGATAACTGTCGTGTTGAGAGCAGAGTTCAGGCCGAGGCGTCCATTTTCTGGCCTCTTTGTCTCCCAGCAACTTCATCGACGAGGATGAAGTCGGTGTCCTATTTGTCGCCACATATCCGCCGAATGGCCAAACTAGTTTTCTTCGGTTCACATCCAGATTGCAGTTTAAGACATTTACGACGGGACCGAACACTGACTCTGCTCAGTGCTGGTCGGGTTCGGTGTAGTTCTTGGCCGTTAGAAGTTATAATTTAAGTTCACGACCCCCAGCTACAACCAAAACACCAGACCACCCCATATGCGTTTCACACACTTGCTTAAGAGCTACAATTAAACACAAACTGTGCCTTAGCGAGTCTGTTGTCAGCGCAAAGTCGGTCTGTTCAGGTTTAATTGCTCCTTCAGTCCCAAGCCTGTAAAAGAAAACCTAACGACCGAATCGGACACCAACTTCTGTGTTCAGCCTCTATTAGCTCGGCGTTAGCTCGACACGAAGGCCCACTTTCCACTGCTTTGTGTTAAACACACAAACTCCCAGATATTTGACGTTTAAGCGACGTTTTCGTTTAAAAGTCGACAGATTTTTAAACGCACGAGTTAGTTTAGATGGCGGCCGCAAGCGCGCGCGCGGACAGTGTGTGATCTAAGCCCGCGAGGAACCCGGAAACCACCAAACACGCTCCCACTGTTTCCCCGCTCGGTTCCGAAACCTCCGCGCTTCCCTAACATCTACCGTCGTTCTGCTCCCGCGCCGCGCGGCCCTGGTTGTCCTCCGCCCGCCTGGGACGCGCTGTTGCCGCGGCCGCCTGTCTCTATTCTGAGCCACCTGGAGCTGCTAGCCGCACATGTGTGGTACAGCGGAGAGCTCCCTCTACGACCCGGCTAGGAGAGCTACAAAAATAGCGCTGTTGTAAGAAGCAGCGCTTGGAGGCGACAGCTGTCCCTAACCTGGACCATCGTCCTCTGGGGGTGAATGTTCACCTGTAACAAAGCTCCCCATTAACGCATGGAAGCTCACATGGACTCCCAACATGTCTGCAGGTGACAGTCCAGGCTGCCCTGATTCAGTGCTGTGTGTTGAAACCTGACAGGTTTATTTATTTCGTTTTTGTTGTTTCTGCTCAGGATGAACTCTGTGTCAGGGATGAAACAATTACTCGTTTGTTGAAATAATCATTAATTTATTTAGTAGTGGAATAATCCTCAACTGGAACTCACAGTGTCTAAAACAAGTGGTCTGCTGGAAGAACAACAGGTAATCAAGCTCCAAAAAAAACTACAGGAATACACAAAAAATGTGAAACCCCTCTTTGGCTATATTCTAGCCGTAGTCTCATCTACTAGACACCTTTTTTTCATATGCAGTTATTAATCGGTCCGTTTTTATTTCTAATCCATACAGGATTTGATGAATGGAAGCTAAAATAGTGGAGATATTAATAAAAACAAAAACCTTTTCACTGCCAACATTATGATTCTGTGGGATTGTATTTTCACTTATTGCCCAGATAATGTTTGGTGTCTTTAGAAACAATGTTCACTTTTTTTTCTCTCTCTGTGTTTTAGTTCTTGCAAGTCATGGACGGTGGGTCCACAGAAGCTGCAGGGGAAGGGGAGGCCCCACCCAAAGATTTCCCAACCATTCAGGCTGTTCACAGCCAGGAGGCCATGGTGGTGGACCTCCTTCAGCAGGCAGCCGAGGCCGGGGGAGTGGTGCAAGGACAGACCACAGTTGTCCTGGAGCAAGGTTCCGTCTGGAGTTGATTTGCGATTATCCTGTCATGAGAGCTGTTGATGTTGCTGCAGCAGGTTAGAACAGACTTGTTCTATGTGGCTTTTCAGGTCATATTGAAGGAATAGTAGCAGCTTCCCAGTCCCAGCAGGCACTGCTGGAGGCTGGGATGGGCGTGAGCGTACAACATGGAGAAGTCGAGATGATGGTGATGGACTCTCTGGATCCCACTCTCATGCAGATGAAAACTGAGGTAGCAGCCTTTTTCTTTAAAGACTTTATTTAAGCCGAAGGTATCAGAGGACCTTTTACAAGAATATTCTTATAATTGTGTTGAATTTTTAGGTGATTGATGCTGCTATTTCGGGGTCCTCTGCAACAGTGGGAGTGGTTGCAGGAACAGCTCATCAAGCTGCCGTGACAACAGTGGACCAGACTCAGATCATCACCCTACAGGTGGGTATTCACCTCCTATTTAGTGCACATCAGGTGTAGATTCAGTCTCGGTAGGGAACATTGGCGATCCCTAGAGAGGAGATGACCTCCAGCCTTTCTCTGGGTTCAGGTGGTAAACATGGAAGAACAAGCAGCTTTGGGTCTGGGGGAACTGCAGCTGGTCCAGGTTCCTGTTTCTGCCGCCACCGTGGATGCACTGCAACAAGCCACGTTTGTGGACACCGGCACAATGCCCAATTCTGGAGACCCGGTCATCTGCCACACACTTCCTCTACCGGAGGGCTTTCAGGTACGCACACAGTAGTGAACTCACGGGTTAATAATAATCTGCAAAATGTACTTCTTTTATTTATAACACCCAAAGTATCATCTGACAGACACATGAAAATGCAACCAGAAGGATTTTCTGGCCGCTGTAGATTTCTCATTTCTTTCAGGTCTGATCTGACCAACCTTTTTTTATTTTTTCAATATTGAAAGATCAACACAGTACTGACACATAAAGAGTTTTCTAAATTTAACAGAAACAGTAGCTACTGTTAATAACAAGATTATTACAAGATATGTCCCAAACCTTAATCTAATCAGTCGTAACTTACACAGTCCAGAAACACAAAACCTTTTCAAGTATGTTGTCTAGTTTCTTGTGCAAACATATTAGTAGCCTTGAAAAAAGACAAAGCTAGCTTAGGGAACGTTTCAGAAGCCATACAAGCTTTATGTAAGTCAGTAATTTTTGAATATTTGTTGAAAAGTAATACTTAAAAAAAAATACTGAAAAGTGTTAGATTTTAATTCCTTTCATAACCCCTTCCTGTCAGAACCAACTTCTGATTCCCATCACCGTTGAAAACCTCTGACTGGTGTATTCTGGTCAGATCCTAAGCAGTGTGAGGTTGAAAGAGAAGCTTGTCAACTCTGAATGACCAGTGTCTAGGTTACCAAATGTACCTTGCTCAATAGGTTGTTAAGGTTGGTGCAAACGGGGAGGTGGAGACTGTGGAGCAAGAAGAGGGAGTAGAAGTCCACCCCGAGGAAGACGAGGAGGACGAGGAGGTCGGACAGCAGCTGTTAGAAGAAGGAGATGAGGCTGCTGCGGCACCAAACGATCACCAGAACTGGGAGAAAGACCCAGACTATCTGCCTCCGTCTGGGTTTGTCAAAAAGGCCAAAAAGGTAAGACTGGGCCCACTATAAACGATCCAAAGCGTCCCTCCGTACCTGAACTAAAGCTGGCAATCGTTTCAGGGGAAGAAGAGCCGCCTGCGGTATGCTGAGGGAGATAAGGACATGGACGTCAGCGTCTATGACTTTGAGGAGGAACAGCAGGAGGGCCTTCTGTCTGAGGTCAACGCAGAGAAAGTGGTCGGCAACATGAAGCCACCAAAGCCCACGAAGATTAAGAAAAAAGGTACTTTTCTTTTCAGTTACCTCGCAGCACAGTAATAAAAATATTTCTTTAATTTAGTTTTACTGATGCTAAAGGAGAGCTCTGCTATTGGACCCAAGTACTTAATGTCTGTGTGGAAAAGTGGGAAAGATCTCGATGTTTAATGACTTCCTTGAATGGAGGCAGTTATCTAAGCTGCTTCCCAAAGGTTTTGTATCTTCCTACTTCTTCAGCGTAGCGTGTCAAACTTGAGGTTAAGTGGCAACGGAGTAGGAATGAACCTCCTGCATTTCTGTTTTTTTGAGCTGGTGAGAAAAGGGATCAACAAAGTACAAATCTAAGTCTGAGGCACGTAGAGTCAGAACTGCAGGGAAGTCTGGAAAACATGAAAGCGGTTCATGTTACTCCTGTTCTGATGGTCCCTTATATTCTGACATAATACTAAATCCTTTGTGTTGCTGCAGACTTCCTACACATCATGAAACTTTTCTAAGTTTAAGTCAGAAAAATGAAATCTAATCCAAATTTAAAGAGATAAAAAAAAGCCTGCTGAAAATGTCCCCTTTCCTTGTCGTGCGTTAGGAGTAAAGAAGACGTTCCAGTGCGAGCTGTGCAGCTACACGTGTCCACGGCGCTCCAACTTGGACCGGCACATGAAGAGCCACACCGACGAGAGACCTCACAAGTGTCACCTGTGTGGACGAGCGTTTCGGACGGTGACGCTGCTGCGGAATCACCTGAACACACACACAGGTGACCTCTGATCCATTCACACTCCAGATGTTAATGTTGGTTTTGTTGAACAGGTGTAAACTGTTGTTTATGTGTCAGCTAAGCTAGTCAGGATTTGTCCTGTGCTATAGTCACAGATCCACCTCTCTGAAACACAAGCTGATGAGCAAAGATTCCTATATATCCACTTCATTTATCATCTTAGAGTGCTATATAGTGCCTGGAGGTTTTAATAATAAAACAAACAAGCACTAGGCGTACCAATATTACATAGCTGTTGATTAAAAGTTCCTGTTTAAGGAGCAAAAAGTAAAGCCAAGTCTAAGAACAGTGATTTAATGAACAGTGATCAAATAAATACGTTAAAGAACAGTTACATGTGATAACAGCGCAACAAGACCACACAAGCTGTCACTTAAACATCAGGACATAACTGTTTCCTCAACCAATCACTGGCTTGGCAATAGAAAATCTGTCTTGTTTCCACCACCTAGTGGTAACAGTGACGCATTACAGTGAGGTGTCAAACAACAGTTTAATTCAGTTTATTTAGAGAGAACCAATTCAAAGAGTTTATCCTTTCATTTCATACATTCTGACTGATCCTAGTTATGCGTCGTGTTGGGTTTGTTATTGGTAAATTGACTTAACTTGACGCTTTTCTAACCAAACTAACCACTCGAAACGCTGAAGCCGCATGTAGTCTCACGAACATGCATGTATTTACACAAAGCTTGATCAAAGATAACACCAAGCTTCCTCGCTTTATTATCAGAGGTCAGTCAGATAATGCCATCTAGTTTATTTTCTATCTTAGAGGTTCTGGTCCAAAGATAATAACGTCTGTCGAATGGTCTTTCTTTGAACTCAGGAAATCCTTACTTGAACAAGTTAGCGTGCTGACATAAGTGATCAAACTGCTTAAATAATTGAATTATACACTGTCTGCAACACTGACCTTCTGATTCAGAGTTGTTTAACATGCAAGGAGGGAGGGATTTAAGAAAGTGGCGCTTCTGGGACAGAAGCCATTTTTATACTTCGTTTTGTATCTTTTGTATATTCCTTCATTTATTTGCCCATACTTTATTCAAGGATTGTTATTGTCAGACCGCTTCACATTTACAAGTTTGTGGTAGAAATTCAACTCTGATCCTTTTTTAAGCCAAATAAATAACTAAACATAACTGTGCGATGAGCTGAATTTAGTCAACTGATCGTGGGGCTTGAGTTTTATCAGTCTGACAGGTGCAGGGTAGAAACAGTTTCCTGAGCCTGGCCGTCTTGTTCTGAAGGCTTCTAATCTTTTTATAATGCCGTCTGTTAGGTGTCTCAGCTGCCTGAAATGTTTACGACAGTAAATACATTTGATTTTTATTGACAAATGTGTTACAAATGCAGAGACGTCATGCATGTTTACCCCATTGGTTTTTCTGATACAGGTACCCGACCACATAAGTGCACAGACTGCGACATGGCCTTTGTGACTAGTGGAGAACTTGTGCGTCATCGTCGCTACAAACACACCCACGAAAAACCGTTTAAATGCTCCATGTGTGACTACGCCAGCGTGGAGGTAGGACGAGCTCCCGTATGCAGGACACTAATAATCAATGAAAATAAGCACCGTACACACTGTGTGTGTTTAGGTGAGCAAACTGAAGCGCCACATTCGCTCCCACACTGGGGAGCGACCCTTCCAGTGCAGCCTTTGCAGCTACGCTAGTAGAGACACGTACAAGCTGAAGAGACACATGAGGACGCACTCTGGTAGGCCCGACACAGTTTTCTTTCTTCCTATCCAATAATTTGTAAATACATGAACATTGTCTAAGTGAAGAATATTGGAAAATAGATATGCAAGACAATTTGGGCCGATACCGATGGAGATTAATATTTTCAAGACCTGCAGTGCCAACAAGAGTTTTAATTATGCTTCTGGATGGACACTGAAGCAGGAAAGCAGATCGTAGCCATATTGTCCAATTATAGCTTACAGATTAGTAAAAAAATACTGCCGTAAACTTTTGATAATAACTAATGCTTTAAAATGTGCATATAATAACAATAGCTATGTTTTTCATCTGCTGAAACATCCTATCATCAGCTTTTTCTTTTTAGTCATCCTCAATTATCAATGGCCGTTTCTTGACATTATAAAATTTGGGGACTTATTCCCCAAATTATAGATTAAAGATTCATAGATATTAATAAAACTTTCACACCTCACTTCTTTGTGTAGCTAGAGTCCCAAAGAAGCTAAATTTAGCTTTCCCAAATGCAGTACTGGTATCGTGCAATTACATATCCATGATAGAAAACATGTTTTTATTATTTAAGAACCTGAAACTAGAGATATTGTGATGACTCTTCTAAACTGGTAACACATTTCAGGGGAGAAACCGTATGAGTGCTACATCTGCCACGCCCGGTTCACCCAGAGCGGAACCATGAAGATGCACATCCTGCAAAAACACACAGAGAACGTGGCCAAGTTCCACTGTCCCCACTGTGACACCGTCATCGCACGCAAGAGCGACTTGGGTAAGGAGAAAGTTTGCTTCTGTGTGAGACCCAGAGCCGTTTCTCTCTCTTTCTTGCTCTCTCTCCGTCTCTCTCTCCTCCGTGGTCACTTCTGTTGGTCTGTGCAGGGGTGCATCTGCGGAAGCAGCATTCTTTCATCGAGACCGGGAAGAAGTGTCGATACTGTGATGCTGTGTTTCACGAGCGCTATGCTCTGATCCAGCATCAAAAGTCGCACAAGAATGAGAAAAGGTTCAAGTGTGACCTGTGTGACTACTGTTGCCGCCAGGTTGGTTTTGCACACACACCAGTTCGCTTCTCTGTGTGACTGAAAACGATCATCTCAATCCTAAATCCTCTATAAATAAATTGACAAGATGATTCATGTAGAAAGAACGTTAATACAGCAGCCAAGTTAATTTTTTTCGTTTTATCTGCATTAAAATAGAATTATTCTAGGATGGGTTTTTTTTGTGTGTGTTGGAACCAAAAGTCCGAAATAAAATCAGGAAAAAGCAAAACAATCAGATTTATGCGAAGGTCGTTTTCTTTGCATCTCTGCCCAGAATGAACAAAAGTCTAATTTACTGGTTAGATGGACTTTTTCTAGTTTATATCAAGCTTTTGGAGGAGAAAACACTGAAGCTGCTAAGGGCTGCTTGGACCTCACAGCTACGTACGACTCTCCGGTCAGCTGAGGTACATGAAACTGAACGGACTACAAGAGAACAGAGCAGGATTAGATGTGGACCAGTTTTCTCAAGTATGGCCAGGGTTTGTGATCCTGGAAGGACCGGGCTTTAAACTGTCTGGATCCACAGTGCAGCTGAATAGACAACTACCTCTCTGAAAACTGCAATAAGGCCACCAGCCAGTCCAGCTGGTAGCTCTAGATCTAGACCTGCAGTAGTGGTTCTGTACCACACATGGGGGCGTGGTCTCTTTGTTCTCTTTGGTTCTGCTCCGCTCTTCTATCCAGACAGTGGTAACACTATCAGAGCAGCCCTTGAGCACTAACAACATCTCTGCTCTAGTTATAGCCAATCAAAAACTGGCCGTTGCGTGTTTTCCCGAGTCTGTTTTGTCTCCCTTCTTCAGGAGCGTCACATGGTGATGCATCGTCGGACCCACACAGGAGAGAAGCCATTTGCGTGCAGCCAGTGCGAAAAGACGTTCAGGCAGAAGCAGCTGCTGGACATGCACTTCAAGCGCTACCACGATCCCAACTTTGTTCCCACCGCTTTCATCTGCACCAAGTGTAGCAAGACGTTCACGCGCCGGGTGAGGACGCGGCTGCCGGTCCTTGGCGCGCGGCGCCTATCGGCTGCGAGTCGGAGAATGTTCTGACGGCGTGCGCCTCTTTTCATTCGTAGAACACCATGGCTCGTCATTCCGAGAACTGTAATGGGGAGGTGGACGAGTTCGATAACGGAGCAGTTACCCCAAAGAAAGGTAGGAGGGGAAGAAAGAGGAAGATGAGGACCAGGAGGGATGAAGAGGACAGCGGTGAGTTTCCCTTAAGCTGCTTTCAAGTAGCAGCTGGATGCTTTCGTTTCCGTCTCCTAATTCCTGTGGATGTTTTTCCTTTCCCGTCTCCCAGAGGATGATACTCCTGAACAGGACGAGGGGGAGGACGAGGGGGATGATGATGCAGCTTTGCTCCAGGAGGAGGAGGAGGAGGAGGAAAGCATGGATCTAGACCAAGCCCCCGCCGTTATTCCAGTTGTGGCTCCTGATGAGCCCCCGGTGAAGAGGAAACGAGGTCGGCCCCCCAAAAACCCCAAACCTCAAACTCCCAGCAAACCTGTGGCAGCCACTATTGGTGAGCAATGATTGGATAAAACCAGACTGAATAGAATATTGAACTGATCGAGACATTGTCTTTAAGGTTGCTCTATGTGCTGCAGATCTGTGCATCAAACTCGTCATCTCAGCAGCAGCGAGCAGAATATGGTAGCAATGTTTAAACGAAGCAGAACTGTGCATGGCAGCTTCCAGATATAATTTAATCCAGAGGACACTCAAGTACCGAATGACATTACAGTTACTAGCAGCAATAACACAATGTTGATGCTAAATTATGAAGATTAATCTTGATCATTCCTGTTGATGATTTTCCTACATTTGTATCTGGATTAGTTGTTAGAAGGAAACTTTATCCGTACCGTTACGTTACCTGTGCACGTGCTACAATAAATACGTCCTAATAAAATGTAAAATGTGCAACATAATTATGAATAGTAAAAAAATGACTTTGCCGAGAAAAAAAAGTCACAATTGGTTACAAACGTTCTCATTCAGTAGAAAAGTCCCTAAAAAAGTCACAATTGGTTACAAACTTTCTCATTCAGTAGAAAAGACCCTGAACTTTAACCTATGTACGGTGGGAATGCGCCCTCTGGTGGTTACATTAGAGACACAAGACTACCTTAATTTTGATAATACAAATATTTTATGAGAATTATTGAAGGTGTTATGGGACTGAATGGTTTCATACGAGAAACAAACGTTTCCTCACTCGTCATTATCGCATGCTTGGGTTAGAAGTTTAATCTTTTACAAAACTACAGTCAAAGCAATCTGGTGAAATACATCAAACGCTTTCTATTTGATGGACTTGTCTGGAAATCGTTTACGATTTTATTTTATTTTTTTGGATTACTATGAAACACGTGTTGTCGTTGAATATTCTGTATTTCAGTAAAATCCAGCGCTTTTTAACATTTCACCAAAAAGGAATTAAACATGGACGATTACACATATATCATATCGGGCAAAACTGGAATATTGAAGTTTAAATATTTATTTTAGAGGATTTGTGAAACTGATGTGATTTTATGGACCATAATTTCTACTAGTCTGAAGTTCTATTTTAAGTAGTTTTTCACTAAAATATATGAATGCATTGGTAATTTCCAGTAAAAATAAAGAATGTCACCTGCAGTGTCATCGTCTCTCTATGTTTTACTTTCCTGCACATATGCAGAGTTTTAAATGCAAGATAACAAATGCTGCTCTCCCATGAAGGCTGTGACTAATAGTTGCCATGGCGACAGGTCATCCCTAATGACACTTCCTGGCTGATGTGTTTTGATGTCTCTCCAATATTTCCACCTCATCCTCCTTCCTTAATATGCCTTCTATATTATGAAGTTCCTTCTATAGTAAAGCAGTCCCACGGCATGATAGTCCCACCCCCGTACTTCCAAATACTGATGAAATTACCGGGCTAACAAGCGCTCATGTTCCATATTAACCAGCTCCATTAAATTCTGTTCGTAAGACTAAGTGATAGCTAACGTGTCCCTTGTTTTTGTTCTTCAGTTGCTGCCACCATTCAGGTGGAGGACGAGCTGACGGGTGCAGTGGAGAACATTGTAGTGAAGAAGGAGCAGGGAGGCGATGCGGCGGCTGCTACAAAGCAGGGTGCCCTGCCACTGGAAGGCGGGGTGGGAGGCGATGAAGGGGCGGAGACGGTGGAGCTGACTGTGAACGAAGAAACCGCGGCTGCTGCTGCTGCCAACGGAGATCTCACGCCAGAGATGATCCTGAGCATGATGGACCGCTGAACGCAAAAAGCAGCCCAACACGGACGCTTCGTTTATTCCACACACCTGCTTAACTAACGCCGCTCTGATCTTTTAGGCTTCTCTCCATCTCGATGTGATCTGAATGAATCTGCATGTACGTTGCCTCTTCGGCCTACTCAAAGCCACATCCTGTGTCTGTGTGCCCACACCTTTCAGTTAATGCATACACACAACTCTGAGTGTGTGTGCGTGTGTGGTCTAACATCTACCAAACATCATGTGATTGAACTTTATACTTCTCAAATATGTTGCTCTAACTGTGTTTCTGGATACTTTACAGTCAGCACAGAGCAGTTGTACCATTGTGTCATCAGAATCTGGCTGGTTTTGATGATTCCTACTTTTAGTTTTGACCCTAAAGAACCGAATTTTCCAACCCAGGAACATGGAAGGAAGGATAGAGCAGCTTCAGCAGCAGCGGTTCACTGAGACTCGTTAGTAATGATTCAGAATTTCCTCTCTGTAGAGACCCTGTAGGAACCATGGTCCTGTTCTGTGGTCCGACTGGGAGAGCTGTTGCTCTGCACCACTTCCTGTTCTGAATTTCTGAGACATCCACTCGTTTAAACAGATTTTGTCTGATTGTTTTAGCTTAGCGAAGTGAAACTCTGAGGTGTGTCCCAGCAGCCGTCCCTCGTCACTCCTTCATTTAGCTTTTTTTTTTTTTTGCTTTTACTTTTATGGCTCATTCGTCTGTTGGTATGTAAGAGTGCGACGCGTTATGATTTTATATTTGGGTGTCTCCATTCTGCTCCGTAAAATGTCACCAAGCATTTGTGTCTCTTTTTAGTTCAACCGCATTACAAAACCGGAAACAAGCCAAAACTAACTCACAAATAACTCCTCAGCAAGATCATAGGAGCTAATGTTTAAATATTGATCAGAGTCTAATTCAGGAGTTAGTTTTGTCTTGCTTTTACGTGTGGTTGCACTAAAAAACTGACACACATGCGCAGGTTTGTGAAGCATTTACTCCAAATTGGAGGATTTTTAAAAAAAGAGAAAAGAACGGAGAAGAATGGTTTAAGATCATGTAATGTTCCCCATGCCATCCCTGAGGAGCAAACTCCCAGCACTCGCTCTGATTAGCCGTCTCACCCATGTCCTCTGAGTTGACGGACTTGACTGTTGCCGTGGCGATGCAGCAGTGACCATCTTAGAGTCCTGGCGCTGACGGATGATGGCGCTGACCTAAACGCTGGTAAACATGGAACGCGCCGAAGCCGATGTTTTAAGCGACGTTTACTGTTCACATCATGTCGGGAGCCATCATTTTGTCGCCGCGTCCTGCACAAAGCAAGAATCCCAACCTCTCCTTCAGGCTCGCGTCCCTGCTTTGGCGCCTGCAGTCATTAAACAAAATACTGTGTAAATAAATATTTAGACTTCATTTAAGAAAACGTTTCCATGCTGATTTTGATAATGTTTTCGAAAACAAACTGCGTACTTTACTCATTCAGTGGTTAGACATGTGTCCAGGACATTGACGGATTCCTGGTGATCGCTTCTGATTTTTTAGCTGAAGATCGACCTGAACCAAACCAGTTGAGCCAGTTTTCCCATTTCCTGTCTGTAGTTTTAAGTGTTTTTCATTTCCTTATTTTGTATCGGCCACTTTACAGTTTTTGATTTGACTACTTTTGTTACTCTTCCTCCTGTAAAAGACGTTTCTGAGCTACAGGACAAACCCCCCCCCTCCTTTGTTTGCTTTAAGCTGTTTCTGACTCATGGTAGCCTGATTAGATGTGTGCATGTCAGCAAACCTGAGTTAAGGTTCACTTTAAGCAGAGGGCTTTGTTAAGCCTAGTTCATGTCGGCGTACGGTCTTTTTTTCCAGGAATGTTAGTTCTTCAAATCCCGACAGATCATTGCGGCTGTTTAGTTACAGCCTGTTTTTCGCCATTCTGCTGAAAACTGAGATTTGCTCTCGTAAAAATGAAAGTCAACTAGTTGTTTCTGGAGGACATGTGAACGCAGGTCTGCTTTCTTGTATCATGTTCTTGGCAGAGACCAGCAGAACCAAGAGAACTTTGACCATGTCATTTCCTGAGCTATCACTCTGTACAGATAATACTGGAAAATAAAAATCACTGTAATGGAAATATGGTGGCTGTGCTCTTCTGTCCTGTCACGCATTTATTGATTAGTCTTCTCTCAGATGAAGATTAACAGAAGAAGAAAACATCATTTTAGGAAGATTTCTCATTTACCTTTAAATTTAGATCAAAACACTGACCGAAATAAATAATAGACAATCGTGGGACTGTCTTTGCAGGTTACAATTGATTGTTCTAATCACTCTTCAACCTTTTCTTTCGTGGTGCTCTCTTCAGTTGGCATTCGATTTCTGCACCAACCTTCAGCCTCCTGACATGTAGATACTGACTACTGTGGGTAACTTGCAGTCGTGCAGTTAAACATAAAACATTCTGATGCTTCCTAAATAATTTCATGTCCTTTTCTCTATTAATAAATTTTAAAATATGTCCAGTGCAAAATGAGAAGAGTTGGCTGCCCAAAAAACAAAAAAAAGGTTGAATTTAGCAGTTTCTAGAGTTATATCTGCATTGGAACGGTTCTCAGCTGCTAAAGGCACACACTAAAATGTTCAGCAGATTTGCGTCTGTTCAGATATATTACCTGAAAGGATTTTATTTTTTACCAACTCTTAATACCTGCAAACCCGATTATATTGTCTTACAACAGAGAGACGGCGCCAATTCAGATGTTTAGGTTCTCAACAGTCCATTCTAGTACTTTTGCACCAAAGTGCCCCTTTAAGCCAGTCCAGCACAGCATTTACTGAAAACACCTAAAATGGTCCCTAATAATCGGCACCACAAATAGACAGTGTTCTCAGAAAGATACCAGTGGTAGAGTATAACACTCAGGTGAAATTCTTCATAAATAAATAAAAGGTTAGCAGTTTTTACTCATTTAGAGAGTGTTGGCAGCAGTTATTGTTTCCATTTGAGGTTTTTAGTGGGTGTTGGAATGTTTCGGTTTCTTAACTTTTCAGCTTCAAATAATTCAGAACTTTAATTACAAGGCAGCATTTCATGTGCAAGACGATTCAAGCTGCTTTACGTTGATTTAAAAAGTCATTGGAGCATCAAATTAAAAAATAGGAAAAACACATTGAAAAGTAAAACTAAGAATAAGAGCGTCAGTTTGAAACCATATTTTTTTTATCAGTAAGTTTTCTGCTCCTATTTCAATCGGGCTCTGTCCTATGTTTAAGTTTTAAGCACCTAGAATAGCCTCTATAGTCCTTATTCCTTGAGGCCACTTTGAGTTACGGTTTATGGGGTATAAGTTTCAGTATGTTATTTTTCTGTAAAGGTTTCAATACATAGATCTTTACTAACTAGTTGAATTTATAACAAAGATCACATCTCCATGCATACCTGAATTTATACTTGTTCTGAAATCTAAACTGAGGAAACAAACATAATCAGTTAGTTGATGGTTAGCTAGTTGGGTCCTGTTTTTGTCTACTGCCACCAACTTGTTCAGACAAACAAACAAAAAGACTCACACACGCTCACGCGACTTTCTACCCATTTAAGGTCTCTGTACTGACATCCATTATTTGAATTACTGCATATATGCCTAACCTAAGCATTCCCCCTAACCTACTCGTTACCAATAGATTCCTAACCCTACTCTAAACCAAAGTTGAATTCACACCACAATCTGACCGTTAACCCTAAAAGAGGCGGTCCACCTTATTAGGAACAGCTGGTTCCATGTAGAATAACTAAACAAGTTCACTCACAAACGCACAATATGTTTCTCTAACTTTGAAAGAACCGTCCATTGTCTATCTATTTGTCATGAATTTCTATGACCCTAACCCTGACCTCTGACCCTTACCCTGAACCTAACCATTGCCAGTTCATATCTAATCCTAAACTGACTCCTCTCGATGCGGAGGAGCAGCGGCTCTACTTTGAGTCCCTCCAGGATGACCGAGCTTCTCACCCTATCTCTAAGGGAGAGCCCTGCCACACTGCGGAGGAAACTCCTTCCCGCCGCTTGTATCCGCAATCTCGTTCTTTCGATCATGAACCCAAGCTCATGACCATAGGTGAGGGTGGTAACGTAGATCGACCAGTAAATCGAGAGCTTTGCCTTTTGGCTCAGCTCCCTCTTCACCATGACGGACTGGTGCAGCGTCCGCATTACTGCAGACGCCGCACCAATCTGCCTGTCGACCTCCCGCTCCTTTCTTCCCTCACCCGTGAACAAGACCCCGAGATACTTAAACTCCTCCACCTGGCGCAGGACCTCGTTTCTAACCCGAAGAGGGCACTCCACCCTTTTCCGGCTGAGGACCATTGTCTCAGATTTAGAGGTGCTAATTCGCATCCCGACCGCTTCAAACTCGGCACTCCATACTCCCGGAGCACCCCCCACAAGATTCCCCGGGGAACACGGTCGTACGCCTTCTCAAAGTCCACAAAACACATGTAGACTGGTTGGGCTAACTCCCATGCCCCCTCCAGGACCCTGAAGACGGTGTAGAGCTGGTCCACTGTTTCACGGCCGGAATGCTCCTCCTCCAGATTTGATTTGCCTGTCCGGCGGACCCTCCTCTCTAGTACCCCTGAATAGACCTTACCAGGGAGGCTGAGGAGTGTGATCCCCCTATAGTTGGAACACATCCTCCGGTCCCCCTTCTTAAAGAGGGGAACCACCACCTCAGTCTGCCGGTCCAAGGGCAATGTCCGGAAGTCCGCGACACGACTACAAAGTCGATCATCGAACCGTGGCCTACAGTGCCCCCATCCCAGGTGTGCATATGGACACTCTAATGGCTGAACATTGTGTTCGTTATAGACAATCCGCGACGAGCAAAGAAGTCCACTAAGAAACGACCATTCAGGTTCAGATCAGGGGGCCGCTCCTCCCAATCACGCCCCTCCAGGTCACACTGTCCTAGCACACATGAGCGTTGAAGTCCCCCAGCAGAACAAGAGAATCAAAGGTAGGGGCATTATCTAACACCCCATTCTGTATCTCCAAAAAGGTTGTGTACTCTGAACCAATGTTAGGTGCATAAGCACAAACAGCTTTGGGCTTTAGTTGCTACTAACTAGTTTCTATAATATTTTTTACATTATGCACTTATCAGTGTACTGGCTTTTATTATATATGTTTGTTTTTTCTGTGGTTTCCCGCTTCTTGGTTTCTTTCTTTATTTCTGTGTTTTCTTGCATTGCCTTTATTATTTTTCTTCTTCTGTTCTTTTGTTATGCTCTCGCTTTAAACATGTTAGTCTACCTCTCTTTTTTTGTCTTAACTCTTGAAGGCCCATAAATGACATACTTCTTTTACTGATTCTCAGTCTATGGATTTTTGGATGGTAAACCTCAAGTTGCATGTTGATTCATTTGCATTTCTTTCAGGGAGGATACCGAACAGGTGACGCCCATTTTCTTATAAGCGGGCCTGGATAAGAGGAACGGCTGTTTATTACCAATGGTAGCATTTCCCTCTCAGAGCCATTACTTCTCTGAATACCTCTTGTTGTTTGCATGTTTTCCTGTTGTTTCCCAGTGAAGTCCCTAGTTACTGTTTCTCTGTGTATTCTTAACCCATGTAGACCTCTCAATTCACCTTCGAGCTTCCAAGTATCAAGAACCTCAGTAACCGTCTGATTGCATGTCTCCATGTTTGGTCACTGCACCTCAGGATTCCTCCAGCCCCCGTCTGCACAATCTGTCCACTCCAGCCCAGAGATGTCCACCACCACCGGAACCCACAAACCACAGCTTCAGCTCAGCTCACCTCTCCCTGGTGTTCTCCCCTCGAGCTAAAACTTAAGATCCACTCTAGCAATAATTCCCCTCTGGTCCAACTCCCTCTCACCTTCTTGCTGACAACTTCCATTACTCCCATTTCCCCAGGTCTTTCCAGTTGTTCCAGCATAGGATTCATATTAATTTCATTGTAAAATGAACTTCATTAAGTTGATTCCTTGTATCTTGACAGTTTCCTGTTCATGTGGGTAAAACGGCTAAATAAGAACATGACAGAACAGTCATGCCAAGTTGACCCACAGGACAAGTTGTCTTGGGCTGGTCATAAGGGAGGCAGGATGAAGAGTATAACATGCTAGCGGGATGTACTTTGAGTCAGAGTCTCATGGAAGCTTTTGCTTGTATGACGCTCTTGTGCAGATGTAGAACTAAAGCTTATCCATTTGTTTCTAACTGGTTGTCTCACCTGTTATTTAAGGTCTAATTTTCCACAACGATGACATATATCTAATATGTCAGAAAAAATATGAATCCACAGTAGATTATGAATGTGAACATGGAGGAATTTAATGAGATATTGGAAAACAATAATCAAAATCATTCAATGCAAAAGCCTAAATTAAGAAACAATAATTAAACCTAAAAATCCAAAGGAAATTTTTAAATTTGCTCAACAAAATTTTAGATTCTTACATAATACTAATAAACATTACAATATATTTCATGACTGGCAGATATAGGTAAAATAAAAAAAATAAAAATAAACCTACCGGAAGTCTAAAATAACTGTTAACTGCACTTTCAGACACTTCAAACCTGTCACTTGATTCGTAAGGCATTATGGTTTGTGTGATGTAGGTCTAATGAGTAAAATCAATGTTGTCCGCCAATCATTTCAAACAGCAGTGGCATCACCTGTACATTTGCCCTGAATGCCGCTGGGTTTAATAATTTAACTCACACGCTTCCTTCAAATACCAACTCTATACTCTAAACATGCATGGATCTGATTTCTATCACGATACAATCCAAAGAGGCCTGAAAGTTCCCTGATCTTCATGATGTTTTATATACCTGTCTCTAAGAAAGTGCACGTTTCCTGATTGTGGTTTACTGCTCGCAAAATGGAACAGGATGTGTGTCTAAGTTCATGAGCAAAAAGTGCGTGCGTGATGAGCAAAATGTGAAGTGTTTGTCTTGATGCATGGTGAGAAACAGAAAGCTGCTGTTCGTCAGATGGCCACCTCAAGCAGAAAGCAGCTTCCAGTCTTCTGCCAGCATTGGATTGTTATTACAGTCTAATATTCTTTACAAATTATCTGGATTTACATAATTGGCTGAAAGAACCTTGGACATTTTTGCTCCTGTTCATCACTTCTCAGAGGTTGACGGCATGGACTCCATCTCTCAGACCTTGCGAGGTGAGCTCTAACGCTATGGTCATTGTCCTTATATTACTGTGAAACACTAAGCGGGCTGGATAGAAAACGCTTATGTTTTTTTCTGTGTACAACCAGGTCTGACATTCTTCCGAGTTTATTACAGTGGTGGCAAAAAGACTATTTAGCAGATAAAGATCTCAGAGCTTAAATAAATGTCCATGTAATCACGACTAAGGTTATTCCAGCTACAAGCACAATAACTGCTTCATATAATTAATAGAAATCATGTGAAGCAGGACCAGTTGTGCCTATCTGGAAAATATGCATACATGATATATTACTCATCACATGTAGAGGTGAGCTCCAACCCAAGCCTCAGTTGAACTCCAGAGTTTAGTCAGGCTTTGGTATTGAATAGGGGTAGGGGTGGGGGTGTTGCTGCCATGTGCTTCAGGCTAACAGCTGTTTTTTCAACTCAACAATGATAACAAATAAAACATGACTTACATGGCTGTGGAAACCTTTATTGAGTTGAAAGGAAACTTCTAGTGTTCAAAATGTTCTGATACATAAGAATATACAAAGGATACGTTCTGGCCATGGTTTCATTGATGTATAATTCTCCAGAAATTAACTTTTTAGACCCTTTATGTCTTCCTGGCTGTACTGTGACCTTTTGCCTCTTACTGGGCTTTTTATGTGAATAATGTCAAACAATATCATATGTTATCTCTGATACCACGATACTAGCTCTTACTTCTCTAACTCAAAGGAGGTTTTTCAGAATTTGTAGATCTTAAGTAACTATTGTCAATGAAACATGTCTTTATAACTGTAACACATGCAGTTGCAACAGACTGTTAAACTATAAAACAGAGAACGATAAACAAATCTGGGCACCACCTCCAAGAGGTTGAGCAAAAGACAACTGTCTTACTTGATTGAATTCTTCCTCCAACCTGAATTAGCCAACCTTCTCTAAATCCTTTTACCTTTTAGCTTTATTAAAAAGGAAGGTTCTAAGCCTTGCTCTAAAACTACACATGGTGTCTGCCTTACAAACTAAAGCTGGAAACTGGTTCCAAGGAGAGGAGCCTAGTGTCATGCTGTGTTTTTGGTTTGGTTCAGTTTTCTAGATTAGACTTGTTTTAAATATCATTATTTATATTATTAGTTATTGTTTACCTTAGGTTATTTTCTAGTTTGGTTTAGTCTTGGGTTTTGTTATTTTCTGTGTTCTCTAGTTTCCCCTGCTCTGTCCCTCTTCTCTCTGTGTTTTCCCTCATCATTTTCACTCACATCTGTTTGTAATCATCCAATCATCATCTCCACCACTCCACCTCCTGCTCCTCAGTATTTAGGCCTGGTTAACTCATTCACTCACCGCTGGATCGTCTGCTTACCTCCCCGTCTCTCTGCTCTTTCTCCTGCCAGTTCCTCTCCGTCTCCCAGTAAGCCTTCCCCTCTTGCTCGCTGATTCTCTGTGCTGGTTTTCTCTCTCTCCTCCTTCTTTCTCTTCCGTTCCCTTGTAGGTATTTCCTTATGGTTTTTGTTTCTTTATAGTCTATGGTTATCCTCATGTCCTTCTTTGGTGTTTGTAGTTTTTCAGTTGTTTGCTCCCTCCTTGCCTCTGATTCCCCTCGCGTTTCTTCTTTTATTATTATTATTTGTTTATTTTCCCATCCTGTGTTTATCTGCTGATTTATTTCTATTTGCTTGTTCTTATTTTCACGTGTCATAGTTCCCGCGTTCTGCCTTTCTTACCCGTTTGTTTACCTTCTGGTTTTGGTTCCGAATCATCCCTGGTCCGTTCCGCATCGTGTTTTTCGTTATAGCTATCACTCTGTTTGTTTTTTTCCCCTTCCAATGTTATTAATCTAGTTTGTTTATTTCTATTGTTTTGTTAATTCACGTTTGTAGTCCCCGCTTCAGTCCTCTGTTTGTTTACGTTCCAGTTCCGCGTTATCCCTGTTCCGTTCTGCATTACCTTTGTCACTGTTTATGTTCAGATCATTATTCATCCATTCAATAAATCATTTATTTTCTCATACAATTCCACCTCTGCTCGAGTCGTTATCGCAAAACCTGACACCTAGTACCCAAAAGATCTGCCTCCCATTCTGCTTTTTACAGATTCTAGGAACTACCAATAAAACTGGACTCAGAGAGAAATTGCTCTGGTAGGAAAGTGTAAAGTAATCAAATCTCTGATGTATGATGGAGCTTAAGTATTGAAGGCTTTATATGTCAGATGGAGAATCTTAAAATCTATACAGGCTTTGTAAGGGAGTCCATGAAGGGAAACTTAAATAGTATGTGTATATATATATATATATATATAACATTTTAACTGCATTTTGTAAAATTCCTGCTAGTAAGTAGTTGCAGTAATAAAGTCTTGAAGTTACAAATGCATGGACTAGTTTTTCAACACCACTCCTGGACAGAATGTTTCTAATTTTAGTAATATTCCTGAGGAGAAAACAAGGGAAATCTTATAGACCTGATTGATATGGGATTTAAATTACACATCCTGATCAAAAATAACTAGTATTCTTCACTTAATGACCAGAGACCAGCTCGATGCCATCGAGTTAATTGGAGAGACCAAGCAAACTCTTTTTTGTATGATCATACAATAGTGCATTAATTATATATGGTCTGCGGCACAGTGGGTAGAGTAGTTGTCTTGCAATCCAGGTTCCGTTCTGACTGTCACATGTCTATTTGCCCCTCGGCAAGGTACTCAACCACAAGTTGCATACTGATGCATGAATCGGTGGTGAAAGATATACAAAATTTCCATCCAGTTTATAAACGATGAACCAAACCCAAATTTGTCTAATACTGCAAACAGGAATTTCCATTTTACAATTTTTTTTGGTTTTTTTGTGCTATGATGAGATCTGAAATCTGACTGAAGCTTTTCAGATCGGGCTCAGAATCCAATAAACTTATTACTGCTTAGGGCTGGGGAAAATACTAGCTCAATAGGGCTTTAATTTCTTGTATTTTTGGCAACTATACTAAAAAAAAACTAGGATTGTCTACATTCTCCTCTAATAATTATGAACATTTTAGCGAAGAGTTCTTTTTTTAGTTGGGCAGATTTTCTTGCCAGGTTAAACACAACTCCTTTAAAAGTGAAGAGCGCCACTTTCAGTCCTGTTTCCTGGTGTCCTCTTTCAAAGTATGCAGCCAAATTTCTGAGTATTTTTAAGGGCCCAATCTGTCTACTTCAAAATGCAGCGAGGATGTAACACTATGAACAACATCATTATTTTGTGTAGGGCATGTAATTAAATTTGCTGCCCTCATCTGCGTTTCTCTGAGATACTGAAGAAATTGAAGATGGAACAGATTTCTTTCAAAGTTGTAACTGCATTGTCTTATAAACACCTACGATATCTCAGCTTTGGAGTATTTGATACAAATAAAAAAAATCAGACAGGAGAGGGTTATAGGAAATTATTTGTTTTTCACGCTTCATGCCATATGTCAGTACAAGGTCGAAAGTATGACTATGGGAGTGGGTATGTTTTTTAGGTGAAGCCAATTAAGTTTAAGATAGTAAAGGCTATACTTGGGCTGTTACTTTTAGAGTCAGTATAAATGTTAAAACCTTTCACTATAATGACCTTATCAATTTAACAATAAATCAGATTTTAAAAAATCTCTGATCTGATCTAAAATTTCAGAGTAATGGTCTGGTGGATGATACAAAACAACAAACAGAAGTCTTAAGTCTTTTACAATTTGGATGAGGAAGGCTTTCTGGATCAAGCAGGGGACCAGAAAATCTACAGGATGTCTTTACTGCCAGCGTGATTAGCAATCTTGCTGTGTTTACTGTTTATCCTTAACCAGTTTTAGGTAATTTAAAGTTACCAGAAAATATGAACAAATAAAATATCCAAGGTATTAAAACCAAGAAACATTCACACAACAAAGCTCCACACAGGAGGGACTCAACTAACTCAGAAAATGATCCTGGTTCCTGAAAAAGGTCGTACAGAGGAAAACCACCCAAAATGAAGAACAATGTTAAGAGCACTGAACCTTGTGGTGACCCAGCTGAAAAGAGCCCATTATCAACAAATGGCTATTTACTCTCACTCTTCTACAAAATCCCAAATCCATAAATTAAAAACTTTTGTTAAAAGCTATTTAATTAAGTCAACTGATTGAATTGTAGTGTTGTAATGTGACACTCTTTCAGAACCAGGTCTAGTGTCTTGACCTATTTTCTGGACTATATTTGATTCAAGGTTCAAGATTCAGTTTATTTATATAGCGCCAATTTACAACACATGCAATCTCAAGGCACGTTACAAGATAATAATTTATTTCCAACAATAAATACATCATAAAAAAATCTGTTTAAAAAAGTTTCCAATCTAAGGAAACTCAGCAGATTGCTTCAAGTCATTGACTTACAGCACTCACTCCTTAGCATACCAAAATTATAGCTTGCTTTGTGCAAATTACTTTACAGTCAACGACACTGCTTTAACACAATTGATTAAGAGTCAGCACAGTTTTCTCTAGAGTCTTTATAAACACACCAGCTTTTTAAGGCCTTTCATATTGAAGTCACCCATCCTAAATCATTCAATCTGATGGGAGGACTCATCTAAAGACTTGGGGTAATTTAAGTATGTTTTATTTCAGTTTTGTTAATTTCAAACACAGAGGGGGGAAAGGGGAACATCTACTAACAAATATAACTAATAAATGTAACTAAAGACAGTTAGCTTAACAAATTATTTAAAAGCATGATAACTAAAAAAAATTAATAACCAAATCAAAAAACGATAGAGAATTTATATAAAAATAAAAACAAACATTCTATGGTTTTCCCCCCATTGTGGAACTCAAGATGGTATCTTTCAATCTTTCAATTTGATTTTCTTCAACCCAGTTTAGGTCACTCCCCCACAGCACCAGTAAAAGAAAACACAAACAATGTTTAGTGTTTGACAGAATTAAATATACAAAAAATAGCCAAATGTGTGTGCTATTATTAGAACTAATGTATTTTATTAGTGTTACATAAAAAAAAATAAATCCATATTTTAATGCTGCAGTCAAGGTGATATGTATAACTTAAAATAAAATAAAAAAGTTGGTGTGTGAGGTTACCGACAATGTGGCTGCAGGTGTGGTCATCACACACACCTCCTCTTCCAAACAGTCACAAGGACAGCGAGAGGGTAGGTCAGCATAAAATTCTGTTGAATTGCTGGACCTTAAACTGATATGGTTGAATAGCCAGGTACCACCGCGTAATTGTCTTTCATGTGGTTCAACCATCGAACTGCCTTGAGGTTAGTCTGCAAGATATACTCTCTCCCCTTCTCCACTGTGGCATAGCGCTCTTCTCTGGGTAGCTTGCGACTGACATAGGCTATGGGATGCTGATCCTCCAGTGATCCATGTACTGCTCCAACACCCCTTTCAGAAGCAACTGTTTGAAAAACAAAGTCCTTTTCAAAATCTGGACTATGGAGAACTGGATTCCTACTCAGAGATTGGTTGATTTTTTGAAAAGCTGTAACTGCTTCTGGAGTCCACTGCAGCTGGTTCGGTCAACGCAAACCTGTCATATCCATCAAGGGAGCTGCTCCAGCTGAAAAGTTTGCCATAAAGCCATAATAGAAGCTAGCCATCCCTAGGAAGGATCTCAGCTGCTTTTTAGTTTGGGAACGAGGAGCAGATGCAGCAGCTCTGAGTTTGTCAACTTGTGGCTCAACTTGTATTCCAATATTGGCCAGGGAACACTTTGTTGGGTTGATTGTGAGTCCTGCTGTCCTCCGGAAGTCCAAAGCTGTCCTCAAATGTTTCATGTATTTCCTCCCAGGTTCCACTGTACATGACAATGTCATCAATATATGCACAGGCATAGTCTTTGAAAAGTGGCAGGGGCTCCATGTACACCAAAGGGCAAAACAATGAAGTAAAAAATATATATATTTCTTTTTAAAAATATATATATTTATTTATATATATATATATATATATATATATATATATATATATATATATATATATATATATATATATATATATATATATATATATATATATATATATATATATATATATATATATAT
>JAVLVB010000646.1:3445811-3497231 GCA_032876305.1 Orestias chungarensis
TATATATATATATATATATATATATATATATATATATATATATATATATATATATATATATATATATATATATATATATATATATATATATATATATATATATATTACATAAAGTGTGACATCAATGTTTGCATCAATGCTGGTTTCATTTTTGCAGATTAAAACTACACAAAATTTCTACTACTTTTTGCCCTTAAGGTACACTTCCTCATACTGTATTTGTTATTCTGTTTATCTCTTGCCTTATATCCTTTACATTACATGTGAACGCTGTTATTACAAAAGATTTTCCAAGCAGTGGGACAAGAAAAAATGCTCAATCATGTCCCCTTTACATTCTGCTCCTCTACACCTCTTTCCACACTACGCGAGCGTGCAGACTAGTAACCTTGGCCACCGAACACAGATAATATATAGAATTCATTTCAAATAAGTTTGTTTGCATTGCATCAATTCATGTTGTCTTAAGGCACTTTACAAAAAAAAAAAAAACTATCAGTCCAACACACATACATTCCACTTGATCCTTTATCAAACAATGCATTACGTTCATTCAGTTCTTTACAACTTTAAAAAAATCTTACTAGCATGTAGACTAGGAACACACCAATAATGTTGAACGCTCAAAGTCTTTCCATCAGTAGTCCTGGACAGTGAAATCCACAATGACGAGACTCAAATTAAGACTGATGAGCAAAGTAATGACTCAGCTGAACTTTAATTAGTCTAATTACTAGTCTCATTCTGAGGGCACCAATTTTAAATTTGTTTTAAATTAACTCTTCCTCAATTTTAACCAGACAGTATGATAAATCCATCCATTCTCAACCCACTAATCCTTGTGGGGTTCCAGGGGTCTACTGGTGGCTATGTCCTGCACACATTGGGCGAGAGGTGGGGGTACACCCTGGAAAGGTCACAAGACAATCGCAGGGCAATACTGAGAAAGATAGGACAAACAATCACTCACACCTACAGACAATTTAGAGTAACTAATCAGCCTGACAGTTGTGTTTTTTGGGAGGGAGGAAGACGGAGTACCTGGAGAATACCCATGCATGCACCGGGAGAACATGCAAACTCCTTGCAGAAAGACCCAAGGTGGAATCGAATGCAAAGCCTTCTTGCTGCAAGACATCAGTGCTGCCAACTGCGCCACTGTGCATAAACGTATTGCACAAAATAGCAAGGAACTTGGTTGTAGATTGAGTTGTGTTCCAACAATCATAGGATCCCCATAGTGGGATCCTATGTCAAGTTGTCTTTTGGTGTCCATTTAGATCGTTGTTAGCAATCAGGCTTGGTTAAAGCCAAAGTGAGATTCTACAATACTGCTGTGTTTTGTTTTTTAAATTAGCAAATCTGTTTTTATGTTTCTGTCTCAGGTGCTGAGTCTGTGGAGAGGGTATGTTGTCACAAACAAGCAGCCACTCAAGGTGAGCATAGCTCACAGTTTAAACAGTTCAGGTCAACAAAAAAGTGAAACAAAATGTGTATACTTCTTAGACTATGGTGGATTACATTAATTATGTTTTTGCAAATTAGAATAAAATTAAGGCGGAGTTTTAAAAATCTGAAATCCTTGGAAGAATTTTTCTGTTTACAATTGTTTTACTAGTTTAAAAGCTTGATGGAATCCAAAGCTGTTTCATATGTGTGAAATAAAAAACGCGATCTGTCAAAAACTTTACATGAACAGAGCTTACATACTTTACCAAGGCACCTAACCAATGTGGCCAACCAATCTGTGTATAACTTTATGATTTGTATGCATTTGTGGGTGAAAAACTTGTTGAACAGTGTATAGGAGAAGGACTACATAAATTAATCAATTTTACTTTTTATCTTGCTTTATAAATGTAATTTTATGTTTATTTAGCTTTGTTCTCTTTGTGCACAGGTGGAGATAACATTTAGCTACCTGGAGATTTCTTCCATCAACATACACAGTCTAACAGAGGTACACCTTCTTCCGTTATATCTGCTATTATATTGGTTATATATCATATTAATTCGATATTATAGTTATTTCAGCTTCCCTAAGATTTGAGCTTACATTTACATGCCTAAAACACAGTTTTAAAAACATCACAAAACCTTTTAAACAATTAAGGTAGAGAACCTAATATTCAACCAGACAACGGGGAAAGTTTAACAGATGTACTGAATGAAATCAGCGACAGGCCACTAAGCCACAGTAGGACCATATTCAGGCAGACAGACCAGTGGGCAAGGCAAGAAATGGTAATCGAGGTAAAGAAATAAAGGTCAGTTCCCAGAAAGCAGAAAGCTTCAGAAAGAGTCCGGTAAGGGCGAGACAGAGGCGAGGAAACGTTAAGGCAGAAACAAGGTCGAGATGAGGCAGGAATGCTGGACATCTACTCACAGAATGCTTTCACAGAATTGTCCGGCAGCTAGGGAAGCACGATAGATGCGCCTCAAGATGAGGCAGCGTCTTTGGCTAGTGCATGGCCTCAGTCACATGTCTCCCCATGTATGTACTGTGAAGTTTGTCTAGATGGATGTACTGAAACTGTAATTTTCATCATGCTCATATACTCTCATGTGATGCGAATGACAATAAATTAATCTTGAATCTGAAATAGTCAGGTTAACAGGTGGAAACTATGAGTGCTGATGGGTGGGCGTGGTCGAGGAAATGACAACAAATCAGTCTAGCTGTCAGAATCTAAATACATTGCTGCTAAGGTATAGACAGGAGAGCCTAGCTGTGAATGGGTTGGAGACGGGGGAACCATTCATTTTGGAAAAATTAGAATTACTATTGAAACAACACATCATCAGACCCAGCTCATGTTCCCTATTAGTGGGTGAATATTAAGTGCTTCATATGTCAAAAGAAGGACCTTAAAATCTATTCTGGATTTGACAGGGAGGCAATTAAGGGAAGGCTAAAATAGCGGAGATATTATCTCTCTTTTTAAGTTTCATCAGAACTCTTGCTGCAGCGTTTTGGATCAAATAAATCTTTTAATTGCATTTTGTGAACCTCCTGTTTGTAAAACGTTACAGTAGTCCAGCCTTAAAGTAACAAATGCATTGACTAGTTTTTCAGCTTCACCCCATGGTCAAAGAGACCTGATTAGAAAAGGATTTAAACATATTTTAGGCAGAAATAACACCAAAGATTTTTTTACTTTATTACAGAGACCAATTTATTGCCATGCAGTTAAAGTGACCGACATTCTTTCTTTAGAGGTTCTGGTCCAAAGATTAAAATTTCTGTCTTGTCAAAATATAAAAGCAATTAGATTCGTCAGTAGTGAGAATACCTCACACTTACGATTATTGGTTTAATTAGTGGTACATCACACTCCGGGGATCAGGGAGAGGAAAGTGATGGTGAGAAAACATCTAAATATTGTGAGCACTTCAGTTTAGGATTGTTTTGTCTTTTTGAATGTATAGTTATGACTTACCAGCGCAGGCATATATCACACTGTTTTTTAACGGGTTTGATAAAGTCGATCTGTGGTTAAACTTCCATATGTAGTGTATTTAGAATGAAAACCAGAACTAAGGGCAATGTTATCCCTAAGCGCTGTTTCAAAGTCCCTCCACACCATGGAGACAATTGGGGACCACCAGCAAGATTTCCACACGTATGCCAAGAAAGTGAATATTTTACTGGGAGTTGAGCAGTTATAAGGATGAACTGAGTTTCTTTGAGGGAAGGTGGCAGGCTTAGGAGAAGTAGTCAGCTATGATAAGAATACTGTGAACCCAGTAAAGGGGAATGTGCAACCAGAGGTGTTAAAAATTACAGTAGTCCACTTAGTCCAACGTATGAGTAGAAGTAATCCAATGTAGACAAAAAGCGCACAAAAAAGATTTGTAGATGAGGTCAATTTTCTTAATCCCCAGAGGACAGTAAAACATATGAGATTGTTTGCCCAGTGAATTACTCAAGATCCAACTAAACTAGGGACGAAAACCAATACAACACCACTAGAGGATGGTTGTAAAAACATTGGGCTCAAGGTTGTTAGAGAACTATCCGGTATTTGTAAAGCTTTAAATCATTTTTAGATGGAAAATCTGATGTATTTAGGATGACTCAAACTGATGTTTGGAAGATTTCGTTATTTTATCAGACAATTTCTTTACCAACATGCAATCTAGGCACACTTGAGACAGTGGCAAGTTGGTTTATCTATACATAAACTGAAAGTGAGAATGAAGATGTTTATTCATTGGTTTGATTGACAGAGTCAACTGAGGGACGCTTAGTCAGAAGTTTTAACAGATTTTTGAATAAAACTATGAGGTAACAGATTATTGGTGGTTTAAGGCTCTGAGGTTACGATTTAATACAATGGATGGTAAGTTTGATCTTGATGTGTGGCTGGAGAGGGGTGTGTTCCAGAGCGGTGTTGTGAATGCGTGTTCAAGAGCAGGCAGGAGAAATCCAAAGGATGCTGGAAGAACAAAACAACCAGTAAGCAGACTGACCCTGACGAGAAGAGTAAATTATTTGTAACAAGGGAGCACAAGGGAGAACAGATAGTAGAAATTAAGAAAGCAATTTTAAATAATACTACACAGTTTTTTCATAGAACAGAAATGCTAATGCTATTTAATGAGGTTTGCTAGATGTGCCAGCTACGCAGATAAGGAACAACCACCTGAACAGATCATCTAAAAAAACTCACTGACAAAATACACAAACACACCAGAATAATGACACTCAGAGAGAGAATTCCCACGGGAGTACCTGACCTGACCAGAATGCTTTAGGTTGAAACGACTAGACGGTACTCTTTCAATAAAGTGTTCCTTTGAGTTTTCTTCAAGTGTTTTAAAACCTATATGACGATTTCGAGAATACACCTTTAACTTGGAGCATGTTTATGGTGACATTTAGACACTCATGACATGTTTGGGTTGCAGATAGAGTTGGAGACAGACAGACAAAGTCTGTCTTTCAGTGTCTTGCATGATGAAGATCTTGTGGCCATGATCAGCCACATGACTGCATCACTAAAGAGGATTTTCCCAGATTCTTCTCCAGGGTGAGTTATAAGCTATGACCAGGTTTTGGCTTTCAAAAAAGGATACTGTAGGTAATGGTTTACCTAACACTGCCTATGCTAAACATAAAAGCCATGTTGAATTCATTTCAAAGTTGGGTAGAAATCTCTTACATTCAAAACTAGAATTCCACTTTTGCTTGGCATTCCCGCATTTTTTTTTCCAGTTTTCCATGAAACTTAACTGTATAGACAACCTCTGGATATATAGAGATAATAAAAAAGGAAATGGTGGCTTAAAAAGGTTGGATAATTCAGTGAACAGAGCTGCAATTTCAACCCGGTCTGTTCTCATGAGAGTGAAGGGAAAACCAATTCTTCCAGTGGAATCAATGATCAAATTGTTTCTGTAAGAGATTAAATGGTCAGTTTCATGTGGCTGCTGTATATTTTTTTAACGAAGTTGCATAAAGTTTTTTTTTAATTCAATGACGTTGCAGAGATGCTAGCTTGGAATTACTCCTCCTTGAATGCTGTCATAAAAAACAAGCACATGCTTTTCAAAGTCCAAGTTTTTGATCTGTGGTCATGAAGTTTAGTCCTTAGGTCCTCCAATATCTGGGCTCAAAATAGTCCAGATGTGAACCACCATCTTAATGTAGGAGGTACTTTTCCAGTGCTTTTTTCATATTTTTAAGGTAAGCTATGGTTCTTAATTTACAACAATCCAACCAGTGGAACTTCTTCTGTATCACTCTTCAGCACAATATTCACAATAATTGTCAAAGGTGATATCTAAGCTACATTAAACTATGCCAATTCAGTCGACCAAATCTGTCCAATGTGGACACACAGCTCCACTGCGCTTCCATTGATGCTTATACATTGTAGGTGATCCTACCACTGAAAGAAAGTTTTGTTTTGCTCATATAAAGAACACCTCATAATTCTCTTGAGCTTGTTTTGTTACGGAAACACCACCCATGTGGTTTTTTATCTAAACCAAATTAGTTTGTGTCAAAAAAAAAAAAAAACTGGCAATGAAACCATTGACTAATGTTGGGGGGTTTGAGGCGGATAAGTTATTTTCTTAGCCGTTCTGAAGCTGTTCTAAAGTCACTATTCCTATTGATGTACATCATCCTTCAAACCTGTTCTTAGCTACAGTAATCAGATATTAAGTTGTTAAAATATATATTCATTTGGCATAATTTTGGCAACACCTTCATAATGAGTTCTACATGTGATGCACGTGTATTTTTAAAAGGTTTCCATCTAAAACCTCTATGTGACAGTATGTAGTTCTTAAAGACGAGGGTCGGTGCCTCCCAGGTCTAAATGTTACTTGTTTTTAGTACAGCACCGTTATTCATGCTTTCCTCATTTTTAGAAAGCTGTTAAAGACAGTACCAAAGGATCTCGAGGAACGGCTGCTAACTCTGACTGATGTAATAGAGGAGCAGCTGAACAGTCAGCCAGGCCCCTGTGGTAAGCTTCCTTAAATGCTTAATTATGTGATTGGGTAAAATACATTAAACATTTAATTCCAACAATTCTGTTTTATTGAAGAAGCAAAGCTGAAGACTGCCATATTTATTTTTTCTGATTTTATTTTTTTAATATTTTGTGATATGAACATTTGATTTTTGCAACATGATTCCTATGATATCCTTTCCATACAGCAGATAAGATGCAGTACAGGATATCTGTAATATGAGATTCCACTTATAGATATTGTGTTTCAATTTTGCTTGTCAGGAGGATTCTCTGATACCTATGCTGCTCTTTGTGATTTGAATGAAATACCATTTAGAGAAGAGATTCAGTGGGTAAGTCATGAAATACCACAAACTTGGAAAACTAAGTCAAACTACAACTAGGTGATTATTGCCTGAACTAGGCAGAGTTTAACATCTAAAAAAAAGCACCACTGTTTGCGCAGGATGTTGACAATATCTACCACTTTCATAACTGGAAAAAGTTCAACCTACAGGACTTTAACCATTTAGAAAGCAAGTAAGTCAGCCAGCAACTTTATAAAGCCAATTTCCCAGTACATTTTTCACATTTTATTGTTTCTCCTTTCTAGAGACTTGGCATTGGCGGTGGCAGCTTTGTCTTTTAACCACTGGTTTACTAAGATCTACTGCAAAGAAGTCAAACTGGTACAATCTTTCTATTTTCTATGTTAAAAGATAAATATGTAAAGGAAATCCAGTGCAGAATTGTTTCCCATTCCACCACAATTGTATCATTAGCAACCTAATCAGCTGAACTGTGCAGAATTTTAGTTCTCTGATTAAATTTTACAGGACTAACTACCCATCCCTGAGGAATCTTTAATACTCAGGAGAAAGGGTTCTATGGATTTAATGTTGAGATTAGTGAAAATAGAACAAAAAATGATTGAAATAAATGAAAAAAAACCAAACAATCAGGGTGTTAATTATCAACACCAGAGAATGATGGGTCAGCACAAAAATGTTTACGATATCAAGATCAAAACTGTGGTTCTTGGTTTTAGTCTTTGATTGCTATTCTTTAAATAAATCAAACAAACTTTACTGAAAACAAATAAAAGTTTTTAGGTTGTCAGTTTTTACTTTTTATCTCCTTATTCCAAAAGACACCATTTTCACTTGAATACCAAAAAACACAAACAAATAAGTTGCTTCTTGAGTTTTCTGTTACTATAGGGTTAAATATTATTAAGAACAATAAAACGTGTAAAAAAAATAAAAAAATATCCAAAGCATTGGTGACCAGTTTCACTGGCGCATGGAAATAAATCTAACTGTCATGGTCTGTGCTTGTTTTGAGGTGGTTTTCTGTAATTCTTAGTTCATTATACTTATACTTAGTTCTAGCTAGTACTACAATGTTTACTCCACATGTTTCTCTCCCTCAGTCTGTATCATTATCACACACAGTTGCACCCTTTTAAGTAATAAGTCTCTTCCCTTTGTTCCACCATCTAACCGACCCCCCACCCCCCGTATATATGAAACATTAATTTACTCACTCACTGTTGGTTACTCTGTTGTCTTACCTCGTTCTCTGTGTTGTTTCATCGCTCCTTGGGCTTCTCTCCTCGCTCCAGTCCACCCATGTTCTGGTAATCATCCTGTGTTTGCTCCCCCCATCTGCCTGCCGTGTTCTATACTGCTGCTCTTCTCCGCTTCGCCATCCATTACTCATATAATCTGTTTATCTCCTGACTTCAATAAACCGTTCATTCTCATCTATATACTGCCTCGACATTTGCTTTGGGTCCCTCATTGCTTTATTGTGACAAATTATCATTATTTTTTTGCAACATTTTGAAAGTTTACTCAAAATTAGTATTAAAGTTTGATGAAAACATAACTAGTGTTGGTCTAATCCATTTATTTATGTTTTGAAATAACAGATTATACTTGGATAATTAGATAAAAGTAGTTGCTTAATATTCTTTTCACAGAATCTCTTCCAGATGAGACTAAAGTCAACATGGTTTAAATTGAAAGTTTATCATCTTAAATTCAGAACTTGGATATTCAGATATGTTTTTCTTAATTATGGCTTTAAGTATGTTCTCCTTACGCCAAGTAGTATGTTTTATAGTCTGTATGGTCTACTTACTGATTATTCCATTACTAAATTAGTTCATTATTATATTAGTAAATAAAAATTGTATTAATTGTTTCAGCTGTAATCTTGTTACTTACTGCACATTTAGGAAGATGTATTTGTCTCAAATAGGTTCAATCTCAGGTCTTATTAGTTTTATACCAGATACTGACTGTATAACTGTACAGCTATATTGATGCTTTTAGTCTTTTTTATTTGTGCTTATCCAGATGAGAATATAGCGATGAGGTGGGAAGACTGACTTTAGATTGCCATTTAAATTAGTTTTAACATTTGTATATGGAACACAGGAATTTTTTTAAAAACAAAAACTAAAGAAAATGTTGCATATAACTTTCAAGTATATAAAAATTAACAACCTCACCGTTTTTTTTTTTTTCCCATTTTCTCCCAGTCAGTTGACATCCAGCACCAGCTGAATTTCCTGCTGTCCAAATCTTCAAGTCTGGAAGAAGTCCTCCTGGAGGACTGTGGATTGAAAGTGTGAGTTCTGTTTTGTTTAAATAGGAGCTCCAAAGTAGGTATGGGTGTGCCATCTTTCTACATCACTTAGAAAATCACTTGAAGTAAATATTTAAAATACAAAAATATATAGGTTCAAAACATTAAATATTAAGGGCTTTTTTACTTGCTTGAAGTTTACTGGTGCGGAGCTGTTAGCTCAATGGTTGGACTATAACTCTACATCTTCACAAAACACGATCACTAATGGCTGTTTTATGTTCATTTTTGTAGGTAATTTTATACTTTACATTTATTCATTATGTTTGTCTGAGACACAGTTAATTGTTTCACATCCACAAAACCACTTACTCAGCTGAAAACTCAACAGTTTGGAAACAGACATACCGGACCAAGGGTTTACACCTGCACGATACTACAGTTTGAAGCAGTTTCAATCACAACTGAAGCTAGCCATAAATGGTGTGGGGGAAATACAAAGACTGTTGAACCTGTATGAACCGGCGAATATTTGGTGGAGCTGTGGTTGAGAGACAAACCTAGACAAAATATTATACATGGTCGTTGGTTCAAGGTAGGGCCCAGGACACCACTCTTAATCAGTTGACAAACTGGTGAAGTGTGGCTGTAGGCACTAGTGTGTTAAGCTAAAGCTTGAAGTCATTTGATGGACAGGGTGTTTTAAGTCAGCATGCAGAAGACAATGGTTGCTCCAACTGACACAACCCTTAAAACAATTGCAAAGACATGGGGAGCAAAAAACAACAACAAATGAGATCCAACTGCTTCAAGTTTTTGTAACGATATTCTTTGCACAGGCAAGAAAGATGTAAGGGTGAAACATTTCAGACAAATTTGATAATGATATTAAAAGACAGAATGCAATTTTGAATTTGACTCTGCAATAAACAGTAATCTAGTCTAGTTCAGGGCAGCACTGGAGTAAAATATCAGAGCATTTAGCTCCTGTCATAAGGCCTCAGCAGCAGCTGTCGCTGCTTAGTGGGATTTCAATAACAGCGTACAGAATTACAGTGATCCAATCAGGTTTTAACAACTTGACTTTTTCAAAGACCACAGAGGGAATGTAGGACTCTTCTTCATGGGAGGACGTCACTTGAAAAAGCACATTTTTAACAGAGTTGGATCTGTCTGGTAAATTCTAAGCCACCATTAAAGGTTGTTCCTTGTTCGTTAATGAAGAACCAAATGAACTGGAAGCAACACGTTATCAAAACTAAAAGGTTAATGTAAGGGCTCTGCTCCTAGCCAGAGCTTTTACCCATTAAAGGATTAACTTTATTTAATGTGTTATTGGATGTTGTTGATCTTAAGATGTTTCTCACTTCCCAAAATTTCTCAATTTTGTTTTAACTTTCTACATGAATCATCAGCCGTGAAATGTGAAGGTACTGCTGCTGATATTGTCTGAGCCCGAGACGTAACGTATTTCATCCTGTTACAGGGAATTTGCTCTGAAAATGGCAGCTGCCCTCCAAGAAAACACATCTTCTGCCCTAAAGGCCATTAATCTGACAGGCAACTCAGTTGAAGACAAAGGTACCATTTATGTTATTTTTATTTATTTATTTGTTTTTTTAATGGCTCCACATTTGGTATATATTTTGAATTGGACATTTTCTATATAGGTGTTATCGCCCTCAGTCAGCATATCCAGCATCTGAATGAGGGACTCAACTTCCTCTCCCTCAGTCGTATATCAATGAGCGGCAAAGGTAAAAAATGGTATTAAAACATCTCACTCTGCATAGACAGACGCCGATCAGGACCAGCCATGTCATTTATACGACATACACGTATTTTAGGGATCTATAAACTACAAAGATTCTAATTGTTGCTTATTGGTTTTGCATTCAGATAAAAATCTTGCTGACGCAAAAAAAAACAAATGTTCCATTTCATTTAATTTTAGGTCTTGGCTGTCTGAGTCAGGTCTTGTCCTCCTGTCAGCAGTTTTCCACATCTCTGACTCATCTCGATCTGTCTTGTAACCCAGGAAGTCTGGTCACTGAGGATGCCACGGTAACCTTTGCTCTTCGTCTGTCTGCTGGTCTTATCAAAGAATCTTACCTGAGTTCAGATGTTTTGGGGTTGTTTTTTTTAAGCGGGGGTTACTTTTAAACATATTGTTGGATATCATAAAAAATAAGTTAAGTGCAGTAATGGCAGCATCATACTGTTGCGGTATTTTTGCTGCAGGAGGAACTGGTGCACTTTAAAAAATAAATGCCATTTAGAAAATTGTGTGGAAATATTGAAGCAAACTAAAAAAAAACAGCTACGGTTCCACTACGTCTTTCAAATAAACAGTTCCTCCTTCCTTGAGGAAGGATTACTAAAATGTCTCATACAGTTTAAAATCAAACATTAAAGAAATTTGCACAAAAAAAAAAAAATAATAATAATAATACATTTTCTTTTTAGGAGCACTTAAAATTTTTAACTTCAAGTGTCATTTTTCAAAAAAAAAAAAAAATGTATTTTTATGATGTGTCCTTGTACCTCTAGATTACTTAATTTATATCTGATGGTTCAATTTTGTTTTTCGTAGTTCCTCTTCAAGTTCTTGTCTGGTACAAACTCCCTCTCACACTTGGACCTCAGTGATACCAACTGCCCTCTGGACACGGTTGGTGAAAAAACTTTTCCGTCAGTGTCATTGGCTGCTTACAATCGGCCCAGATTTATGACACATACTGAAATCATGTTATATGCTGTCGTATTCTTGTTTTTTTAAAATCATTTTCTTCCTCTTCAAATGTATTGACATTACAGGCGACTACAAAACCGTTTTAAAACTGTAAATGTAGAATGACAATCAGCCGTTGATCTGCGTATATAATGACATTTCTGATATTGTCCAGAAATCTTCTAGGATCCTCTTCTTTATGTAACACCTGCTGCCTCTAATGTTTCCTACAGTTATTTGTTTCCCTGTCTGCTGGATGTTGTTACAAGCTGATCCACCTGAACCTGGCCAGAAACCCCTTCAGCCACAGGTGTGCTCTATTGTCCCACACAACAGGAAACATCCAGTCTCTTGCTTTTTTTTAATCTAATATTTCTAAATTTAACTTGCCTCACACATTACTGAAACACATCATTGCTACACTGTTATGTTCATGATATCCCCAAGAACATCATATAATACAACACAAACCATCTATTCAATAGTGTGAGTATACAGTGTGTGTTAATGATCTCTTGTGACTATAAACGGATAAACTATTATATATTGTAAGCTATCAAAACTAATCATTTATTACTTTGTTATGTCCTTTAAATCATGATAGTACAAAGCCATATTTAACAATCTCATAATTAAACAGAGATTGCAAAGACTCTGAAGACCGTAAACACGTTAGATCAGGGCTTCTCAATGCCAGCCCTCAGGACCAGCTGTCTTCTATGTTTTATTTTAAATTTATTCCGCTTTGACCTTCATTTAACCAGAAAGTCAACACTGATCAATAATATATCAAAAGCCCCACATTGTACAAGCCAAACAGGTGACTAACGGGTTTCTGAAACATTTGGTGACATTCTGAGAAGGTTCTGCTATCAATCAGGTGTTCTGTATGTATCTATGAGCTTAACTAAGTTTTCTTTCACAGAGGTTATCTTTCAAAGAAACGTAAACATAAATGTGTAATACTTCGAAGAACCAAAGGATGGTACTATCCCTTCACTATCCATGTGGGTAGGTTTAGTAGATGGATGGATGGATAAGAAAAAGTCCCTATTTTCAAAACAAAGGTTTCTAATTGACTCATTATGATAGTATAAGCAGTACAACTTTATTGACATAAACCCACCTTACCTCAGTCTGTCTGCTGACTAAATGTTAGTGGGCCAACCTGAATATCTCAATACATCCAGAATACTAACGTGATCAATTTAAGGGAATATCTGAACAAGATTTTGTGTGTGTTTAGAAAAGTGCGGGAGGTGACCAGGAGTGTCCAAGAGTTCTTCAGTCAGAGCTGTGAGCTGAGATACGTCGGCCTTTCTGCAACCAAACTACCTCCACAAGCTCTCAGGTGCGTCTGCTACCTTCTAAACCTGCACTTTATATTCAACTAAGGTCTTTTACAAATAATCCATTATCACGGGAACACAATACTTAACTTACAAAAACCAAGGGGATTCACAAGAGGAACGTGTAAGCATGAATTGTAACAGTGCATGTTCAAGGTACACAGTCTCGAGGTGAAGAACTGACCCCTGGCCCGCCTTCATAGACGCAAGACAGAATATTAGCACACCTAAACACTTGGCCTTAACGAGAAACAGGAACACCAATTATATGAACATGTTGTGGAAAGCACGCACAACCCCTGGAACTACAACACAATCAGTTTTTTTTTTTTTTTTTTGTCATTATTGTCAGTTAATCTATTGCGTTCTGGCATCAGAATCTATTTGGATTTTCTGCCGTATCAGGAAAAATATTGGACAACTACATAGGGATCATGGTGGTTTGTCATTGCCAATTCTTCAACATTATTATTGGGCCGCCATTACTCATGCAATGTTATACTGCTCATCATCTCAATCCTATAAAGACTACAAGTAGTTAAATCTTGAGAGCATCTAATGTCAAACTGCCTCCTTACATTAATTACTTTGTTCAAGGATACCTTTGCCTAAATCCTTGGATAATATGTAATTCCCTTACTCACATTTCTTCAGATATCTTCAGCTCCGCATTTTTGTGTCTACCTCTTTTCACCCTTTTCCTTCACGACCACCTGATTCAGTTTTAGAAACCATCTTGGATCTAAAGCTGAACACCAAAGGACTCATGGGCAAAATCTACACGGCTATTAACTCTTTCAACATGGAACCTTTAACAGAGGTCAAGAGGAAATGGGAAGGGGTAGCTCTCTACAGACTTTTCTGAAGATATATGGCAATCAAATCTAAGAAAAATTCACGCATCCTCCATCTGCTTGAGGCAAAGATTCATTCAGTTCAAAGTTGTCCATAGACTACATTGGTCCAAAGTCAGATTGGCCAAAATTAAACAAGACATTGACTCGAACTGTGATCGATGTGGAGTTGACCTGGACACCTTATCACACACATTTTGGTTCTGTTCTAATGTGAAAAACTTCTGGGAGCCCATTTTCAAATTTCTCTCTGACACTTTAAGGTATTAACATTAAGCCAGAGGCCACAATCGTGATATTTGGAATATCGTTGCAACATGAACATTTTTATCATAAAATTAAAAATATAATTTATTTTACCACACTTCTTGCTAGAAGACAAATTCTGTTTAAGTGGAAGGACAGACACCCGCCAACCTTTAAGTTATGGTAGGTTGATCTAATCCATCATTTGACAATCAGATTCTCTACAAGAGGCCACACCCAGAAGTGTTTCAGTATCTGCCAACTGTATTTGTAAATTACATTCTTGAACATTGATTGTTCATTATCCACGATACAATTCCACTAGCCAGTCAATACGACTTTTTTTTACCATGGCAGATTTAGATTCAGAATTATTTTCATTTGACCAAAAACTTGCTTTCTAATAGGAAATAAAGCCGGTATGGAAGTCGACACAGGAGCAAAGTTTAATCACCTTGTTTTCTAGACTCCAACTCAGTACAACAGTGTATCTGGTTTTATTTACATGTTGCTGTTTAAATTATTTAAACCTTCCTCAATAATCAATAGCAATACCTCTACTGACATACAGCAATCAATCAGTTCTTATCAAGTCTGAGCAGTTTCTGACTGTTTCCATCTTGTTTTGATGATTCGTCTTTAAAGCTGGAAGATTTCATTGCCATCAGGCTAATCTTTAGCCCCCTCAGAGATTATTGATCAGATTTAGCACTCAACACGATATACTTTTTGTCAGAAGAAACATGTTGGTCAAACAAAAATATAGCCTTAAACCTCAATCTGCCAGGAGCATCCATGATTCAGTTTCAACTGTGAACTTTACATGCATTGAATACTTTTATGTTATTTGTGCACGTCACCATTTTTACCACATTTAAAATGGAAATGTGTATAAAATGATCACAAACGTACACATTTTGCACAATTTTAGCAAACTTTAATTGTCATATATATGATAATTACAAGGCGTGAAGGTGAATGTCAATTATTACAGAGATTCTACTTATACCGGTGGACTGTCTTGCTAAGCCGTGTCTGGAGCAACTGCTCAGCTAAATAAAACAACGCATTGATAATTTTCTGTTTTGCAATCAGGTTATTGCTGCAAGGTCTTGCCACCAACACTCATCTCTTTGGTTTAGAGTTAGATCTCAGCAGCTGTGAGGTAGGCACCATATTAAGGAACTTGTGCAGAACACACAATTTTGATCTAATGCAACAGAAATAAAAATAAAATGTCCCTATATATTTGTATGTGTGTGTAGCTGTGTTCAGCAGGGGCCCAGGTGATACAGGAGCACATTTCTGAGGCTACAGCAATCAGAAGTCTGGATATTTCTGACAACAGTAAGAAAAAAGCCCATTACCCATGAGTGCTACCCAATCTTTCCTCTGCGTAGGCTCAGGGTCGGGTTTAGCCTAGGGTGAGCCACATGGGAGACCTCTAAACAGGGTTAATCTACAAATTTCCCCCCTTTTATGTTTTTGGAATCAGAACTAATATTCATTGCATCATCTGCTAACATGTTTCATTTTGTTTAACTTAAAAAGTCCTCCTATAATTAAGAACTTTTCGAGGCTAGTATCTCCTCTTTCCTTTGTAACGTCCGCAAACTAAACTTTCTTCTGCTCATTAAAATGGACCCAAAACACTTCTGATAAACACAATTTTAATATTACATTTAATAGGACATCATAACGGCTTAAAACACCAGCCAAAGGGTTTTTAATTCTATGTTTATCTTTAACACATAAAGCATATTATAATTTTTAGTTGGCTAAACATAAAGACGAGACATTTTCAGCACCTTTGGGTCCCATTGGTTTACTATAGCAAGAAAGGGCATGAATCAAATACTAGGACAATATTTTTACAACAGAAAATTGTTTCCATGTTCCAGGTTTACAATGTTAAGACTGCTGAATTTGGAGTGTAGCTATCTTTAAACGTTCTAATTTAAAAGAAATAATGATAATGTAGCTACAAATGACAGGCATTCTTACAAATGCAATGGACTTGACCTTATTTAAACAGGTCTAGTTCAGAACAAAGGTGATGCTAAGCCATTCTACATATTAATCTGATCTGATTTATATCAAATGTATGGAAATAATTCCAGGAAAGTTTGATTTGTAATAAATCAAGTTCCTTCAGTTACAAAAGTTCAGCTGCATCCGGTTAAAGAAAAACATAGTGAGATTTAGCTGATGATCACATGCCAACTAGTTATCTCCTAATATTTAAAAGCGTAGAGCAACAGTGGGCAGAAGCAGCTCTCATATAACAGGAAGAAACATCCTGTAGGATTGGTGGCTCTAAGCCTTGCCCAACTGCAAGCTAGAAAAAAGACATGAAATCAGATTAAAAGGTTTGTTAATTGGACCCTCGCTGCTATAACATGTGAAGAAAACAGAAGGCTTGAGTGAAAGAAAGTTTTAATCATTAAATTTGAGTGCAACATGTTGAAATTTAGTTTCTTATTAGTTTCTTAACACTCTGTAGATTCTTATTTAGTCCGCACATAGTGCTCATAGTTTTCCACTCTTCTCTTGTCATTTTAGTCAGCAATGTTTCAATTTCTTTCTTTTTTTTAACTTAGGTTCTAAAAGGGTAAACTAGCAAATATAATATAATAATACATAATAACTGTCAGAGCTAGTTACCTTACTTTTAACTGAAAAAAAGTCATTTTACTGAGATTGTGGAGAAAACGCTATCAGATAAAAATACATTAAAAATCTAATTTAGCTTAATGTAGAACTTTGAAAGAACTAAACAATGGAAAATGTTTGTATTAGTGGGGCTGGATGCAGAGATTAACAGTCTATGTTAAGCACTCAAATCAGATAAAATAATGTTAATCAGTCCAGATCTTAGGCTCCATTACTCCCAGTACTTGCTTAGTTTTCCAACAAGGACATGGTGGTATGAAGTGTTGTTCCTAAAACGTAGGAAAACTATTGCTAATAATAACTTCACAAACTTCTCGGTTTCTGTTTTTACCATCTATAAAGTTCTTTATATGTGTTTTAAAAGCAAGTTCTTTGAACTTGCTTTTCAAAGACATTTGAGTTCTATCTTTTGAGGGACTGCAAAAGTATCCAGAGACGAATCAGAGTTTCACTTGAAAGACAAACAAAGCATTATCAGTGTAGCCTGTGTTTCATCCTCTGCTGTCTGATTACAGATTTTGAGAATGACATGGTGACTCTGGTTCTGTCTGTTGGTCGATGCCAGTCTCTTCGTCACCTTGCTCTTGGGAGGAACTTCGCCATGAAGTCCAGGTTTGGTGAAGTTCTCCTCACATCAGCCTGCACATTTAGACTAGGCAACGTATATATACAAATGATCTCCCATCAAGCTTAAAAAATCATTCCAACCCTGTCAAATAGCTCTGACTGATATGGGAGCTTTGTTGAATCTGACAATTCTTTGCTGTTGGGTAATAAATGTGGGCTTCGGTTTATTTCAATTTGGCCGGGTGAGTTTATCACATTTATCAAGCATATAGCTCAAAAAAGACGTGCCAATAAACCCCAAGCAGGCTTGTACCTGATTTTCAGTTTAAAAAAATCCTAGTCTCATCAGTCCCTTTTTATTTTCTATACATTACCAATTTGTGGTTAAACCTTGTAGTCTAATCTGGGAGGGGAAGGGGAGAAGGGGTATTTACCTGAAAGAGTCTTCCCTTGGGGCACATTGAAATATGACAAAGGGCAGCTGGAATTGAACCTATAACTACCCAACCCTCTAGTCCACAGTGTAAGGCTGGCATTTCCACATGCAGTTAGCATTAAATATCACAATTACAAATCTTCCTGTTCTTTGAACTTGCTTTTAAAACACATTTGAGTTCTAGATTATAGAATGTGAAGTAGATTTCTAGCCTCTGGGCTGAAGCAGTGACATATAAAAACTGCGGTCTTAGCATAAAAATTATGTTGCTCAACTAATTGGGAAAGTTAAGTTTTAATCTGTAAAAACTCATTTCCCAATAATCTCTTTGTGTAACTGTAGTAATCGCTTGTGTTTGAAGGTGCTAACAGTCCATAGAAACCACGACAGTTCAAATGAATCCCTTTACATGCATCAGATTCCCAAGTCGGGTTTTTTGTAGAAAATTCTTAAAATACTGCTGTGACACTGGCCAACAAGGTTAAAAAGCAATAAAATTGCTCCTATGTGCACGTGTGTCTGACTTAATTCATACGTATACATTCATGTTTACTCTGGTTCAGGAGAAGTGGATGATAATTGGCTTGTTACAATCTCTGCTGCTGCTTCAGAAATGTAATCCTAATGCTAACATTTGATCTGGGCAGCTCTTCTGCCTACACCGCAACAATCCAGTTTGTCTATATGTCAGGGTGGTGATGCATAAAACACCCTGACATACAGACAGAGGTGTGATAAAGTTGATAATATCTTCAAACTCGAAATGTAAAACAAGGTTGTGTTTATGCTGGGGGTGGAGCTTAAATTATCTTAAAATGTTGTAGATATCTCAGATAAATGCCATTAACTAAGCCCCCTAGGAATCGATTAAAAAAAATCAATATTGTGTTTAACGAAAGTAATAAAAATAAAATAATGATTATCAGTTTGTGATTTACTATAAAATGTTTCTGATTTATCTCTGTTGGGTTTTTGTTTATCTTTGTTTTCGTCTTGATTCGGAGCAGAGCTCTCACCGATCTTCTCCATCGGATAGCCCAGCTCATTCAGGATGAAGAGTGTGTAAGAAATGTTGCTCTCGCTTTGTTCAACAGCTGTTTTTTGTTTTCACTTATAATGGTTAGTCTCTCATTTCAGCTAAATCTTAGATGAGATGGCCTCACCATCCCGCTGGAGTCATAATTCATGTTTAGTACCAAATTCAAGGCCTTAAAACTGACATTCAGGTCTAACATTTTAAGACACTCCCAGTACTTTAATTGTGTGACAAATCCTCCAGATACTGAAAAATGACATGAAACATTCTGCACGTGCATCAAATATTTGGTGTAGACATGCAATATTAAGCTTTCTGGATCACTGTTAATTCTCGGCTTGTTTCTTTGCCACTTCTTTAGCCCCTGCAGTCTCTGTCAGTATGTGACTCTAAGCTGAAAACAGGGATAAACATTCTCCTGAGCGCTCTGGGAGGTCACGCTACTCTAGCAGAACTGGATATCAGTGGGAACAGCATTGGGGACAATGGAGCCAAAATGCTAGCTAAAGCTCTGATGACCAACACCAAACTGAGGTACAAACACAAACAGAAACTCTTAAGGTTTTACTATTTTACTGTTTCACTGTCGTGTGCCAAATAATCAGTGGTAAACAGTAACAGAGTACATTTACCTAAACACTGTACTCTACTTTTTTGGGTATCTGTACCTTACTTGATCATTTGTTTTCTTGGAAATTTATGACTTTCAGTCTACTGCATTTCAAAGATTTATTGTACTCCACTATATCACTTATTCCTTTTGAGCGTAGCTTTGTTCACGTTGGTTCTTTCTTTTCTCAAATGCAATTGGACAAAGGTTTTGCTCCTCATGTGCTCAAACTCTGGATGGATTTGGAAATGCGTCCTACTTATGCAGTGTCAAGAGCTCTCCCACCTTCGTCAACAAAGAGCCTGGCAATGGAGAAGAAACTCAACAAGAGAATGAGAATGAGACTTTAGGAATGAGAAAAAGTTTGTATCATGTAAATTTACATTTAGGCATTTTGAAAGTCGCTTTTATCCAAAGCGACTTACAAAAGAGGGTTTAAACATTAAACTAGGACACAATTTACAAATTATCCATTACCTCCAGTATCCTGGAAGAAGATTAAACATCAAGGATATGTCATTAACTTACAACATTCAAGTAAAACACAGATTACACCACCACCAAACATTAGGTGTTATAAGCTATGAGGAAGTAATCGGTGCATATAGAGCTTTCAGGGCATGAGATATGCTCTGAAGAGATGGGCCTTGAATGATTTGTTGTTATGGACAGAAGATGTGATGCTCTGTTAGTGCATGTAAGATCACTGCACCAGCATGCAACCAGAGACAGGAAGAGATTAACCTGGGCGGGGCCTTGGCTGTGTGAGTTGGAGCTCCACAGTGGAACAGAGAGGGCACCCAATGACATCGGGCTTTAAGAGGCTGCTGAGGTAGATGGAGGGTGATCCAGTAAACAGTCTATGTCAGCATTAGTGATTTGAATTTGATGCGAGCAGCTAAAGGAAGCTTTTGATCATCATCATGATCATCATCGTGATCTAAGCTGAGATTCTTCAGTCCACTGACTCCAAAATGGATGAAGACATGATCAAATGTTGTCTGACTAATGTTTTTTAAAGAATTTTTATGCTGTTTTTTTTTCTACAGTTGATGTAGACCGTTGGTAGCCGAGTGTTTCTACATGTCAGTAAATCCATATTTTATACTTGTGAATACTCAAGTACTATTAAAAGTAATAATGCAGTTTATGGAGGTCCTAACATGAGGAAATGAAGCTTGTTTTGCAACAACTCACATTTTTTAACTATACCTGTTGCCTTTAAAGCACATCCGCTTTCTACGTGTTGCTTGTTCTTGTTTCCTCCTCTCAAAAACCTCTCCGAGTCCTTATCCCTAAGTGCCCCTACTGGAAGGGCATGTAACCTAAACACAAAAAAAAGAGTATCACAACGGTACATTTTATTGGAATTAACAGTGGAACATGGCATTCTTCTTTATCTTTCTAGCATTAGGATTAACTGAAAATCAGAATAAAGAACTTAAATGCTTTGTACATTTCCCCGCATGGTATAACAAGTATTAGTTCAATTAATCAGAAAGCGGGTTAAATGGCTTCCAGTACCAGTGGAACCTCATAGGTTTGTATGTAGAACTACACAGAGTTATTATGTCATCTAAAGCTTGTTGTGATCACGCATTCGTGGTTTCTATTCAAGATCCGGGAGCCAATATAAGGTTATTATTGGCTTGTCAAACAAACTTCATAACACCTCACCCACAAAACGGTCTTTTTGTCTATCTCTCTAGGTCTCTAACCTGGGACAGAAACAACGTAACTGCCAGAGGGTTCCAGGACGTGGCAGATGCCTTTGAAAGGTATGACCCTCACATACACATGCATCCTTATGCTTAACACTGAGCTTAACCAAAGCTTTATTGAAACCATCCATCTAGAACTTAATGGAAGAGCGTCGTAGAACCACAAAACAGAGATTTTTGTTTTGCAGTCAACTGATTAAAAAAAAATTTGCTTTTATGTCACTTTCAATATTATATAGAAACTCAATTATAAATATCTGCTGTTCTACAGTACATGTTAAGGCAGACATTTATAGATTTCAGGTAACCGAAGGTTTGTAAGATTGACAGAAATCTTGCCATTTTTGTTACCAAAAGAAAGGATGAAGGCAGAGGATTGAGTTTCCATATTGGCTATGCAGAGACAAAATGTGCATTTTTCAAAGTTCAAAGTTGCTAAAACTGATAAGCATGTTTATTCTGTTATCTCATCAGTTTTATATGCTTTTTGGATTTGGGGATTAGTTGGAAAAGATAAGGGAGATGAATAAAGCGCAACATTTGATGCCTTCTGGTTAATTTGATTCCGAATCAATTTAGCGGTGGGCAGAAATTTTGAACGTTTTTGTGGCCAAAGGTGAGGTATGGCATCCTTGATTTAGAGACAATCTATAGAGTAAATAAGCTATTAGCTCGTTTATTAGTCAAGCTACCCACTAAGGTAGCTGGTGGCAAATACCTGCAAAACAGAAACACTGGTAAAGGTTTGCTTAACAGGAGTGATGGGTGTTGCTTGTTTTTCCTTTCTATTTTTTTTTATTTTGCATTTGAGGAAAATTTTTCCAAACAAGAAATTTTACCAAGCATTTCATCTTGTATTTTTTGTTACTTACGTAGCTCACTGGCAATATGCAGCAACAGGTTGGGGAGGTTGTGTTAGTAAACAGCTATCATGTATGTTGTTAATATGGAATTTGATTTTGCATTTTGCAGTAACTTTATTCTACAAAAGATGTCTCTTCCCTTGGCTGATATCACACAAAGCTACCGCAGCAACCCTGACAGAATGAAAGAAGCCCTGCACAAGGTTGTTTAACTAAATATGTGGGTGTCTTTGAGAGTGTGTAAGAAAAAATATGAAAAGAGTAGAATATGGATAATATCATGTCTTTCAGAGTTGTTTTTTATATAGGAAAGGAATCAAATTACCATGATTCTCACATCGATAACATCCATTTGAATGTGTATGTTTAGATCCAGCGGGGTCTTGACAGAAACAACATTAGACAATCTGGCAGTGCGGAGCTACAGCAAGTTATTAGGAATCAACAGTCTGAAAAGGTATGAAAGAAACAACTATGGGTGTGCTTACAACTGAAATGTACTCTATTATCAGAAAACTGCATAACTTCCCACGCACACCGAGTGTTTGTAGAACAAAAACAGCTTACCTCTACAACAAAAATATATGTCCACAGTGTCTCTTAGCAAAAATGTAAAAGTTAAATATATATTTTCACTACAGCATAAATATCAATGAACCGAGTGCGTACGCTCTGAAATTCTGAGGGGTTGTTAATTGACAAGCAAATCAACCCGAGTTCATTTAGTGACTTGAAGATCAATAGCAGGATTTTTAAATATTTGTTTTTTAAAAACAGGGATCCAGTGCAAAAGTAGATCACAATTATTGACATATACACCCCACATATTACATACATACACTGACATAAAATGTTATGTGTCATCAGTCTACATATGGTTGAAAATGCTGAGGTATTCAATCATTTAGGCTAGGAGAATCATGTAGATGTTAAATAGTAGCGGCCCGAGAGGGGTCTTTTAAGGAACCCAACAAATGTTTGTTTTTTCCCCACATTTATTATATTGCCAAATGTTACTAAATGTTCTTGTTCCACTAAACAAGGTCTGAACCAGTTTAATTTAGTACCACCCATTTTTTAGCCTATCAATCAATGTTTTATGATCCTCTGTGTTAAATGCCTTATTTGACCATGTAAATACCAAGGTAGAAGTTTGGGACCCTTCACTGTGAAGATTTTATATTTATCTGATTTACCCATTCCATCTCAGTGCTGAGATTTGATCTAAAACCTGACTTACATCTACACTTTGTTACTCTCATTTCTCACTTATGTTTATGTTTATGAATTTCTTCAAAAGTAGACACACAAGTTTACACTTATTATTAATCTGACCATAAGCTATCTAGAAAAAGATCCTATGTCAGAGTCAGTGGTGACAGCGAAGAGATAGAGGGAAGCACAGAGAGACTAGAAGAGGGGTTATGGAGGTATCAGTAAGAGTTAGGATAGGAGATGCACTTTGAAGAGGTGGGTCTTCAAGAGGTTCATGAAGATAGACAGGGACACTGCTGTTCCTGTGGTTTTTGGGAGATTATACCACCATCCTGGAACAACACAAGAAAACAGTCTGGATTGTCTTAAGCTTAAGTTTCTTCCTCCCTTTGATGGAGATGTGGTCAGGGATCCAGTCAGGATGTTAACATTGTGGTATATGGTTGGTCTGGCTGTAAAAACAAGCAGTTCAGTTTTTGAGAGATTCAGTTGGAGGTGATGGGCTTTCATCCATTTTGAAATGATAGACAGACAGTCTGGGATGCGTGCTGAGACCGTGTGGTCATCAGGTCCGAATGACAAATAGAGCTGGGTGTTTTCAGCATAACAGTGGTATGAGAAACCATGCAATTGAATGGCGAGGCCCATAGTTGAAGTGTATATGGCAAAGAGAAGAGGTCCCAGTACTGAACATTAAGCAACCCCTGTGGCGAGGCGGTGACAACCCAGAATACTTTGAATGATCCACCAGTGAGATACTAGATTCATTGATTGACTGTGTCAAATTCAGCCGAGAAGGATAAGTACTGAGGACTTTGCAGTTGCTCCTGCCTCTTCTAAGGCTTCAGTCACAGACAACAGAGTCGTGACAGTGGAGTCGCCACTTTTAAATACAGATTTGCTAGTATCAAGGAGATTGTTTTGTAAAAGGTATTCTATGATCTGCTTAAACTGCCCTTCCAATGGACTTAGATAAGAGGAGAGAGACCGCCGATAGTTTCCCACCTCAGTCGGTGGGAGACCAGAGCTTGCTAGTATGAGTGAGGAAATGTGCCTGATGTCAGTGAAGCATTATTCACATGTATGACTCCTGCAGTTACTTTGGGAGCAATGGACTGGAAAAGATTTGTAGGAACAGGGTCCAGCAGGCATGTGGTAGGATGTCTACATGTTAGAAGTCAAGACACATTGCTCTCAGTGAGAGGGGTGAATCAAGACAATGAATCAGTAGGACTTCTGGTTGTATATGTACTCTGAGAAGATTCAGATGTGGGCAGTTCAGTAAACTGTTTGCTAATACCTGCCACTTTGTCAGTTAAAATTTGGTGAAAGTGTCTGCAGTTAAATTGGTAGGAACTGGCAGAGAGTAGAGTTTTAAAGATGGTGAATAGTTTTCGAGTGTTGGTTGTACTGTGAATCCCGGGGCCAAAGATGTGGCTAGTTTATTGTATAGCAATAGTGCTTGTCATTGCAAACGTAACGAATCAAAAATCAAGAATCAAGAATCAGTTTATTTATATAGCGCCAATTTACAACAGCTGTCGTCTCAAGGCACTTCACAGAAAATCAATTAAAATCAAAGATAGTTCTAACAAATCAATTTGAAAAAGTTTCCAATCTAAGGAACCCCAGCAGATTGCATCGAGTCATTGACTTGCAGCATTCACTCATCTGGAATCAGCAGGCAGAAACAATGGCTTGTGTTGTCGTTGACTTTACAGCAATCCCTCATACTGAGCATGCATGTAGCGACAGTGGAGAGGAAAAACTCCCCTTTAACAGGAAGAATACTCCAGCTCAGTACAAGCAGCCAGCTGCCACGACCAACTTGGGGTTTGAAAAGACAGAAAGCTAAATTAGAAGCACAGGATACTGAAATAAAAGAGTTTATAGCAGCAGTTGTAGAACGTCACTGGAAGCACCTCAGCCCATGTTCTCATCCAAAAAGCTGTCTCAGCTAACAGAACGCCAGCCCAGGTGTGGTTACTATGGAGAGAAGAACACTAAGAGAAAACAAAAGGTTAACAAGGTTTGAAATAACCGTAACTAAGTAGATTGGACAAAGGAAGAAAGTAGCAGAGAGAGAAACGGTCAGATTATTCCCCGGCAGTCTAAGCCTATAGCAGCATAACTATAGAAAAAGTTAAATAAGTTAACCCTATAGAGTGACACATGAAGAAGGTAGAGCAAAGGAGAACCGTCTGTAAAGACTGAGTTCCTCCCCCAACCGGATTAGGCTGTCTTCTCTACCTCTTCCTAAACATAAACTTTATCAAACAGGAAGGTTTTAAGCCTAGATTTGAAACTACACAGGGTGTCTGCCTCACGGACTAAAGCTGGAAGCTGGTTCCACAGGAGAGGAGCCTGATAACTGAAAGATCTGCCTCCCATTACTCTTTTAGAGATTCTAGGAACCACCAGTAAACCGGCAGTCTGAGAGCGATGTGCTCTGTTTGGGACATAAGGAGTAATCAGATCTCTGATATACGATGGAGCTTTATTAGTGAGGGCTTTATATGTCAAAAGAAGAATCTTAAAATCTATTCTAATTTTGACAGGGAGCCAATGAAGGGAAGCTGAAATTGGGGAGATATGATCTCTCTTTTTAAGCTTCATCAGAACTCTTGCTGCAGCATTTTGGACCAACTGTAGACTTTTAATTTTCATTTTGTGAACTTCCTGCTAATAAAGAGTTACAATAGTCCAGCCTTGAAGTAACAAATCCATGGACTAGCTTTTCAGCATCTATCCTAGAGAGAATATTTCTAATTTTTGCCATATTCCTAAAATGAAAGAAGGAAATCTTACAGACCTGTTTTATATGAGACTTGAAAGACATTTCCTGATCAAAAATAAAACCAAGGTTCTTTACATTGTCACCAGATGCCAACCTGATTCTATCCAGGTCAAGTGGCTGACTAAGCAATTTCTTTTCTAGGGGTTCTGGTCCAAAGATAACAACTTCTGTCTTTTCAGAGTTCAAGAGCAGAAAGTTTAATGTCATCCACATTTTTATGTCATCTAGACATGCCTGTAATCTACCAAACTGACTGGATTCATAGGGATTTATAGATAAATACAGTTGTGTAATATCAGCATAACAGTGGAAATTAACACCATGCTGTCTGATGATTTTACCAATAGGGAGCATGTATATAGTAAATAGAATTGAGCCAAGTACAGAACCCTGTGGTACTCCACAAGTAACCTTACAATGCGGTGAAGAATTGTCATTTAAATTAACAAACTGTGATCTATCAGACAAATAAGATTTAAACCAGCCTAGTGCTGTTCCCTTGATCCCCACAGTGTGTTCGAGCCTTTCAAGGAGGATATTGTGATTGACTGTGTCAAAAGCAGCACTGAGATCTAACAAAACTAGAATAGACACGAGCCCATTGTCTGAGGCCATGAGAATATCATTAGAATGTTACCTACTAGGACTGAATGTCCTCCACATACATTAGCACTTCCGCTTGAGGTGAGATCCATCACGTTGGGGACTCTACCAAACATACCAAGAAGACCATCAAAATTTGCTTGCACCTGCCAGGAGTGAGCAGCATTGTATCCATCTATGGAAGCTAAGACATCATCATGTAATGGCCAGTTAAGAGCTCCCAGAAAACAAAGTGGATCATCGACTAGGGCTGAAGGTGTTCTAGTGTCAAGAGCACATATAGACACCCTTGAACAGGATGTTTGTTAACGACAATCCATGGCAAGCACCATTGCTATACAGTATGGTGTCACAAAATGAAGCCTCTTCTAGTTTTGTAACACACCATCCAAATATATTTGAGGAAATGCTATGATCCCAATGCCTACGGTAAACGTCCAGTTTACAAACTGTTGCTACTTTAATATTGCACTCATTTCATTTTGGGCATTTCCAAGCAGCAGCCAAAAAAATATCAGCTTTTTTGCCTATTGCCCATTTTCCCTCGTTATTTTTGCGTTGCTTTCTATCGCAGCATGCACCAACTCATACAAAAAGAGCTTAACTTTATGACCACCATAGCACCTTGAACATGTAATCTACCCAGGAGGCATTTCAGGATAAAATCATGGTGATGTCCCTTTGATGGGATCACTTTAACCAAATCACAAATAAAAAGAACACTGCCTCAAGAGATTTGGCTGTGTGCATGAAAAGAGAAAAAGTAATGTCCTTTGTATCTTGTCCTTAACAGTCCTGAATTTGTGTGTAAATGTCCTTTTACAAAACTTACACTGAGTTTTTCTTCTGTGGCCGATTCCTTGACATCCTAATGTCCCTCTGGTGTTTAGCCAGCCAACTTTCGGGTGTCACGTCACACGCACGCGCTATTTATCAAAATAAAAGTTTGCCCTTTAACACAGATAAGTAAACAAAAATAACCAAATTAAATAAGTGAAAAAATGATCAAAACCCTTTGCATCAAAACATTTATAAATAAATGCTTGCAACCGTTACACTCCAACCAAATTGCAACATCCTTAATGTGGGGTTTCTCTAAACTTAAAACAAAACTGTTGCAAGTCAAATATCAACCACGAACCGTAAATTTAAATATTACACATTCTACTCTGCTTCAAGTAATGTGATGACTTTCTGTATAGGTCTATCAAGCAAAACTGTCCTAATTTTAGGTTTACCCTTTATGTCATGTGTTGTGTCGTTAACTAGTAATTTGACCTTTTTCACCCTGCCGTCTGATGATGGGAAGACTTTGTAGACTCTGAGCAACTTCCACTCGCTGCGTGGGTCTTCATCATCCTGCACGAGCACGATCTCATTCACCATCAGATTTCTTCTATCCTTCTGCCATTTCTCTCTTGGTTGTAAACTCTGTAGGTATTCTTTTCTCCATCGAATCCAGAATTCATTCGCCAAATACTGAACTTTACGCGATCTTTTTTGTAAGTACAGATCTTCCTTTACAAACTGTCCCGGTGGAGGAAGAATAACTGTGGACTTCATGGTAAGAATGTGGTTCTTAGTGCATTGATGAATGATTCATGTCGTCAAGCATTTCTACATGAATGGGTCATGAGCATAGACAGGTAAATAGTAGACCATATTTCTTCATCTCTTTTCCTCCTTCTTTTACATAGAAAGGCCCAAAGCAATCTATGCCGGTGTAGGTAAACGGAGGAGCCTTTTCCATTCGCCGTCACTCATTTTTTGTTCTTCGGTTTGTCTTCTGTATTTTCGACACTTGACACACTTGTAAATGTGAGACGAGACTGCACTGCTGCTTCCCATGATCCACCATCCATTAGCTCGCAATTCATTCGAGGTCATTCTGCATTCCTGATGATGAACTAGCTCATGGAAGTGTTTGATCAGCAGGCTGGCCATGTGAGTGTTACTTGGAATTATGACTGGGTGCCTTACGAGTGGGTGTAGTGCGGCTTGACCTAAGCATCCGCCCACTCTCAGGACTCAATCTTCATCCAAAATCGGATTCAACTTAAAGAGTTTGTTGTGTTTTGTCTTTGTTAGATCTCCTTTTTCTTTCAGGTCCTTTATCTCAACTGAGAATGTTTCTTTAACATTGTTCAAAGAAAACTTTAACAGTTTAACAATAGTAAGTTCTGCTTCCTTTCTTTCTTCTAAACTTGTACCCTCATTGGTTCTCTCTTTCACACCTTTGTGTTCTTGGATCAGTCTCTGCAGTCTGGCAATTGCTTGTACCACCCTTGAACAATCAGAGAACTTCTCAAGGCGGTTCAGCACTGTAGCCTTGCAAAGTTCAGGATCATCATATTTAACTTCTCCCACCTTGCTTTTTCTGTGCGGTAGTTTGTGCTGCCATAGAAACTGAGAACCAGAGAACCAATTTGAGGTCTTGAGCTGCTCTGCCCTCAACCCTCGAGAGGCACAGTCCGCTGGATTGTTCTCAGACGCAGTGTGAGCCCATTGTTCAGGTTCTGTGCTTGACATGATTCTCTGTATTCTGTTGGCTACAAACACATGGAATCTCTTGGCGTCGTTGTTAATGTAGCCGAGAACTACAGTAGAATCTGTCCAGAAGTACTCCTTCAGATCTTTGAGTTCCAGCTCGATTCGGAGCATGTCACTGATTCTGACTGCAACTACGGCTGCTCAGAGTTCTAACCTCTGTATCGTTGTAACCTTTGTAGGGGACACTCTGGACTTTCCCATCACTAGGCTACAATGAACTTCGTTAAACTTGCTCATAGCTCGCAGGTAAGTACACACACCATATCCTGTGGTGCTTGCATCACAAAAGTGATGGAGCTCATATCTTTTCACAGGTCCGAAATGTGAAGGTAAGTAACATCTCTTTATTTCCATGTCAGATAATTTAGGTAGGTCTTTGATCTAGGACTCCCATTGAGGTCTCAGGCTTTCCGGAAGTTCTTCGTCCCAGCCGGTCTTCTCTCTGCACATCTGCTGGAGAACTTGCTTCCCTAAGAGAACAAAGGGGGCCATGAATTCTAACGGATCGTACACGGAAGCTACAGTGGAAAGTACGCCTCTTTTTGTGGATAGATTTTACTTGACTTGAACTCTAAACTTGAAAGAATCAGATGTAGCACACCATTCTACTCCACGAGCTCTCTCCATGTGTGGTAGACTGAGAGCCAGGTCTTGATCTTTGATTGCAGCACGGTCTTCCTCTGGAATGGACATCATCACATCTTTGTCAGGGATCTTCTATGCGTCACCATGAGAGAGAATGTCATTCATAAACTTCATATAATCTTTGTAGTATGTTTCATTCTTTCTAAATTAATTTCATAACTCTCAAGACATTTCAAGCGGTGCTCTGCACATATCCTGTTGTCAGATAGTTTAGGTTTCTCCTCCTTAAACGGCATGGCATTTTAAGGTGACCATCGTCCCTTTGAGATACGTTTTCTCTCATCGTGGACAGGAACTTGAGGTCATCTTGAGAGATGGGATCATCTTCTCCAGCTCTTTCTGGGAAGTCTGACTCTAGGATCTTGATAATGTCTGAAGAAGTGATGTCTTTGACTTTGCATCTGTTACCATAATGAACTTCAGCCTTCAGGTTAACAGAAGAATCAATGTCTGGTGTGACTTGCATGACGACTATGTGATGACTGATGCAGACAACGTCATCATTCTCCACACAGTGATTCCCATGGCCTACAATACTCCACCTCAGGTCCGTACGTTGTGCGTAGGGCTGATTGGCTTGACCAGCCACGACTTTTCTTGGGAGTAAGGCTTGTGGGCAGTTGTAGCCAATGAGAAGACCAACTTCACAGCTCTGTAAAGGTGCAATGTGTTCTCTTAGGTGCTCTAAGTGGGACCAAGCCTCAGGTGTTGCTTTGGTGGGGATCTTAGTTCTGTTAGTGGGAATTAAGTCACGTGTGTAGGATGGTGGTAAGGAATTTCTCCTGTTCGAGTTAAAGCCTCGAGCCTGCAAGTTCTTCACTCTTTGAGACTGTATTACTGTGGTTGAAGTCATAGTTGAGAGCTTTAACTTGACCTGGTCTTTCTCTGTATCTAGAACATCTGCAACTTCACTGAGTACAAACGTTGTGTCACTCTGTGAGTCCAACAGGGCGTAAACAAGCACCTCTTCTGTTGGTTGAGTAGAAGAAGAGATCCAGACAGGAACTATTGCAGCTGTTTGCAGATCTTGGAGTGATGGCCTGCTTTAAGACAACCGAAACACAGCTTCTCGCCTTCATTGAATTTAACTGTATCTGAGACTTCGTTCTCCAAGAGCTTTCTGCATATATCCAAGGTGTGGCCGGTTTTCTTGTAGAACAAACCTGTTTTGGCGGCCAGCTCATTGGAACTTGTAGTTATAGCCTTTGCTTTAACATTCATCTGCTTCTGTTTGTTGCTTGCTAGTTGCTTTGCACTTTCAGCTTCACCTTGCTTAGGTGAATACACGGATGTAACTGGGTTACAGGCGATCCTTACAAACTGACTGAAGCTTGGGAACTTACCATTATCTTCTTCCATATCCATGACTTTCCGGTTCCATCTAGCCGTTAGCCAGTCAGGTAAGTTTGCAAGAAGCTTCCTGTTTTAATTGCAATCGTTCAAGATCTCCAGTGCTTTGATATGTAGCATAGCAGCTTCACAACTGTGAAGAAAGTCGGCAAACTATCTGAGCTCAGTGGTGTCTGTGGCTCCAATCCTGGCCCATGCATAAAGCGTATTTCGGTATGCTTTAGCAACTGTAAATGGGCTTCCATATCTCTCTTCCAACAGCTCCCATGCAGCAGCATAGCCTGACTCGGTTCCGAGAAGGAAGTAACCATCAAGTGCATTCTTGGCTTGTCCACTCACATATCTGCAAAGGTAGTATATCTTCTCCCTCTCGTAGATATTCTTCTGGTCAATCAACATTTCAAATGACAACTTCCAGTCACTGTACTTCAGCGGATCACCAGTGAATATTGCAGGTTCAGGAACAGGTATTCGATTCCCACTCATTGCATCTGAAAGCACTTTAATGTGCTCCAATGTGGTTGGATTAGCTGACGTAGATGTTGGTTGCAAAGCTTGAAGTGCAGAAGCTTAAGGACCTCTCACAAGAAGTGATGCCCAACGATCTGCTACCAGTACATCTTGAGGCTCTTCATGGACATTTAGCCCTTGGTTGTACACGCGCAGCATTGATATGTTTCATTGTTTCTACATTTTTTATCTTTAACCGCTTTTCTTCAAACTTGGCTTTGACTTCAGCTGCCTCTTCTTCTCTTTAATCCTCCACGGAATTTCGTCTTGTTCCTTCATGTCTGCTATCTCTTGAGCTGCAATCTTCCTCTTAGCTTCTGCCTCCAGATGCTGCAATTCCAGTTGTTCTCTTTGTTGTTCTTCCAACACTTTCAGAACAGCTTGGCTTGCTGCAGCCTCTGCAGCAGCTTCTTGGTGCTTTATGGAGGATGCATTCGAACACTCTAAGGGACCCGCTAGAACAGAAGTGACAGAATCCAATTCACTAACAGTAGAGTTCCAAAGAGAACCAGCTTCCAGTCAATCTGGCTCATCTTCATGTGAATGCTCCCCATCGAGGTAAGCTGTGGCTTTGGCAACACGGAAATCTGAAACTTGTGTGCAGATATCTACTCTTTGTCGTGTGTCTTGGTCTGTTGAGACTTTGCGCAGGTCTTCATAGACACTGTGAACGTCTCCTGAAAGGCCTTTCACATCACAAAGGATGTCTTGCAATATACACTCCGAAAATACTTCTGTTGTCTGTGATAGTGCCTTCTTTGAGAGTTTTACCTGTGTTCTACACTTATTGTAAGTGTAACTGAATCTTTGTTTGAGTTTTTTAATTTTATCCTCTTGCATAGCCTTTCCCTTCTCTGTCAGGTTACGGGTACGCTCGCTGCGTCTCTGTGGCTGTTGTTTTTCTGCTGGCTTGAAATCAACGTTGCTCGTATCATCTTCCTTTGGAAGACGTTTAAGGACTTCACTTTCATCAGCAGCTTGTCTTACCTTATGTGTTGTCTCACTAGAATCTGACATAGTTAAGCTGTAGTAAATGTAAACTGAATTGTAAACGCAAATACTCAGTGTAAATAAAGAATCTATTAACAGTAACTGTAATACTGTAATATGTGAATGTAAATTAAGCTTGCTTTAAGCGGTTACGCCATCTCTGATGTGTCTAGTGTCTTTCAGCTGAAATGAAATAATATATGCTGAAATACAAAATACTTTTCACAGTGCTTATGAATAATAATGTACTAAAATAGCTCAAAATGCACATATAAACCCAAAATATAACATTAACTTAAACATTAGAAAGCAAATAAGCTTCAATGTAAATTACCAAAAATACACTTTAAAGTGGCACATAAGGTCTTCCGTACAAAATGCTTTCACTCTCAAAACAAAACCATCTAACTTAAAATGTAAATGTTTAACCTTAAACTTAAATCATGAGCTTCAGTAACCCTAGATGCAAAACTTAAATGCCAAGCATAAGACCGGAGCAAATAGTAGCATTACAACACAGCATGAAATTAGCTTCACTTAGCTTAAATCTTTAAATAACTACTTGAGAAGTTGTTTCTTACAAAGACACTTCTAGTCGACTCTTATTTGCATATCCTCGTCACGACCGCTGCGGTGTTTCATGCCCACGGCCTGAGTGTGGAGATCGTTGTGCTTGAGAACCACGGCTGCAATGCGCACTGGACACCAGCAGGCTGCGTGATCTTGTTTCGCCAGTCTTGAGACACCTTCACCTCCGACGTCAATAAACAGTCGCGAGTTTTCACAGTTACTCCTCTCAATGCACGACGAGACGCAGCTTTTCTTTTACGGGTTTTATTCTTCAGGCAATCTTCAAAGACCTCCCTCAAAAATGTATGTGTAAATGTCCTTTTACAAAACTTAAAAGGAGCTTATCTTCTGTGGCCCATTCCTTGACATGCTAATGTCCCTCTGGTGTTTAGCTGGCCAACGTTCGGGAGACACGTCACTCGCACGCGCTTTGTGATTATTTATCAAAATAAAAGTTTGCCCTTTAACACAGATAAGTATACAAAAATAACCAAATAAAATAAGTGAAAAAATTATCAAATGCAACCGTTACAGGTTCAGGTAAGATTAGGCCAAAATTCCCAGTTTTCATCTGTGTCCTGTATGTTTGTATCTGTCCTTGATTCCAGCTGATCCAGGGAATGTGTCGACGGCTGGAGGACAGCCTGCACCGTGTAAGGCACTGTAACACCCAGGGAGTGCACAGCGATATCATGACGGCGCATGAGGCACTTCAAAATGCCAGACGGTCTCTGAAGGTAAATGTTTCTGTTTCTTTTGGAACATAACAAATCATATTGTTTTGAGCAAAAGTCACTTTATCCACTCTCTGCGTATTCTAATCAGACACATTATTGTAACTTACAGAAAGTGGAATCCTTCTGAAATAATCTATATGGGGGATAAAGTTCTGTGCCTATACTTGGTTTTGATTGCTTGTTTTCGATTTTACATGTGCAGCTGCTTCCCTCTCTGTGTGATGAGAGCAGGAAGTGTTTCTCTGATGGAGACTTTGTAATGGACATCCTGTCTGATGCTGCTTCTGCATTAACTCAGGAAATCACAGACAAATTTCAGGTACACCTACAATGCATTATCTGAAAATCCCAGGTCCGATGTGTATTGAGTAATTCATTAAGAATGCCTCAGGATGTGTTTTAGTCCTCACAGTAATGTGTTAGGCCCTCAGTTTTGCTATGCTTCTCATAGAACTAGATAAATACTAATACAGAGGTTTGGTCAGTTCAGTCTTCTTGCTGACTGATTTAATCGTAGCCTTGTAGAACCACTGAGAGGGATTTTCTCCATGCTCCCTGTCCAAAAATGTCTAGTTTAAAACCTAAAAGCACCCTAAGGTGAAAGACCATTAGATTTGTAATCCACGTCTGAGATATAAAATATCGACATTAAGTAGAAAACTGTGTCTGGCTGTTCTGGTGGAAGCTTAAAATTATATTTGAAACCTTAAGTAATCCAGCAGAAATTAGGTGTCAGTTATTTACAGCTCTACACTAAACCTAAGTTAACATTTTATAAGTGTTGCACTTAAATTGTAAGGGAACACAACAAATATTTTATTTATCCATAAACCACAGGCAAGAAAAATGTAATCATCTTAATGGGTTGTATCAACAATCAATTTAAGAAGTTAAATATATCTAGTAAGGAACACTTACAGGATATAAGCACGATGTCATTATTGGTCGGTGCTGTTATTCATTGTGGTTCTCATCATTCATCATTATATGAAACATACCAGCAGAGGTTGACTTATGAGAGAATACTGTGTGTAGCCTGTCTATCTTTGACTCTTGGTCCTGTTGATTGTTTTAGGAGTTGTACGAAGGCCTCATGGTATATGCAGAAACAGAGTATCCACGGGTGATGCAGCGGTCCAGTGTCAAAAAGAGTCTGTCCGAGTGCATGTCGAAAAGAAGCAAGCAGACAGAAATATTCCTAAGACACACGCTGGTGCAAAACATGGGGCAAAACATCAGCACCAGACTGAGGTAAAGGCCTTTCAATCACATACAGACAGTTTGTTTCTGAACTAAAGTCATTTACAATTGAGTTTGTTTAGATTATGATAATGGGTCACTGGCATACGCTTAATAATTTTGACTTATGTATAGTTCGTAATCATTCACACATGCTTTATATCACATCCCCTGATATTGAAAGAGTTAAATGATGATGTAAGTTGAGAGCTGTTTCCGGTTGTTCATCTTCATTCACCTGCTTTTCAAAAATGTTTCCAAAAGGCTGTTTCACAAAACCAACATGACAGACTAAGCAAGGATATCCTTGATATCCTGCTAAATTAAGCCTTGGCTCAGTTTCACAAAAGCAGCAGCCCATGAGTTACCATTAGCCTGCTCCAGACCAGGCTAACCGCCAGGCTTAGTTAATCAGGATGCTTTGTCACTCCAGCCAGAACCTGAGCTGTTTTGTCAGTGATTTTTTGATCTGTGTATTTTGATCTAATTTTTATCAGCCTGCTATAAAATTACACTAATCCATGTTGGCATTTAGTCAAGTAGTTTTATTATTATAGCATTATGACTGAAGTCTTTACCATTATAAACTGATCAATAATTATCTGTGTGACCATTGTTACTGAAACAGTATTTAAGTCCCGTTTCCAGTGGTTAATCACCTGAGGGTCCCCCAGACAGAGCCTGTGAAATAATTGTTATACTCTCTGTTCTTCAATCATTGTCTCAGGAAGGAGGTGGTTAATACAGCAGCCTTAGAGATGGACTTGGACAATTAAGCATAATTTATAATAATGTCAAGGTCCAAGTAGCCATAGACCAATAGTAAATACTTCTGTTAATTTAATAGTTTCTCACACATTGTACAGAGAAAACACATATCTAATAGCAGAGCAGGTACTGTGCACAGTAAGATGATTCCACTAATTGTGAAATCAATTGCTAATATCTGCTGTTACTCTCTTACTTCCCTCACTCCTAGTTAGGTTGAATGTTATTCCTGAACTGTAAGTTGGTTTGGATAACAGCATCTGTCGAACAAGGAAATGGTCAGGTAACACTAACTATGTTTCTAGACTGGCTCTCACACAGTTCACCATCTGGGTGTGGTTAAAATAACTGTTTTTCACAAGCATCACGTCCATGACTCTTTTGCATTAGGGAATAAATTATAGTCTTTCCCAAAAGTGACATGATACCTCCAACCTTCTGCACTCCACAGAGTCTCAGATGAGAACAGATATTTCCAGCTATGTTGTTTTCATGGAGCACCATGGATACAGAGCAGATACACTAGATGGCAGCACTTCAGCTTCTTCATTATCCCTCCCAGCAATCATAGTCTCATCACCTTGTGCAGGAGAGGTTTCTTCACCCTGCCTCCTTAACCAAACTCATGGTGACCTAGAACATTTAGGGTAGGCTGGCCACCCCTCTGCTTACAATAAGTACAAGAATGAATTATGTGAGCAATCACCTTCTAAGTCAACATTTTATCCAGATGTTGTTCGCAGATGTTTGCTACATGTTTTCACATTCATTTCTGGCCTTTTGCCAGGTTGTTTTTGGTCCCTTCATGTTAGTCTTATGTAAATTTGGATGTGTGACAAGAACAAAAGAGTAACGTTCATTATAATATCAACTTTTACTGTTTATTTTGAAGCTTAAAATTGTTCGTTTGAGCAAAGCCAGGTAACTCCTTGAATGCTGTGATAATGACGTTTTCAGTTAAGACTGGTGGTTAGGAATTATATATTTTAAACTACATAGACACTCAGTAGACCCATTATTGTTTGCCGTGCCCATTGTCTCTTCTTTATAACAGCGGCAGTGTTTCCCTTTTTATGTATGATGCACTTCAATTTCTCATTTTTTGTGAAACAGTCTTCTGACCATGACCTCTCCATAGAATCACAAATATCCAGAAAGAAACAATGTAATTTAAGGTCACGGTGAACTTGATCATCAGCAGTTCCTGCCACTATGAGCGCTCTAATATCGATGGAGTTTGTAAAGACATACATTAATAAATTAACAAAAACATTGTGGTTTATTTAACTTGTCATAGAAAAAACTAAAAAAATATTTATTTAATTATAATTCATACGTTAACTGTGCTTTTTATACATTTAAAAAAAATCCTACTTACAAAAAAAAAGTTAATTCACGAGCTAAATAGTTAGTTTGCACACTAAAATCTATTTCCATAAATGTTTTGGTCTAACGGCCTTATATAGTTGTTCAATGAAATAGTTAATTCACAAACAAACTAACTTTATTAAAATGAAATACTTAATTTGAAAGTAAATACGTATTTTTTTTTATTCCCTTTGAAAGTTTCTGCTAAAGGCATAAATGTAAATGTATATTCCAAACTCAATATATTCCATTTTCAAACCAAATATTTAGCTAGAAAAAAATATATATATTGCCAGTCTTGCTAAAGATTTTAATAGATCTTCAGCTTTCTATAAAAGTATTTAAGCTACTACATATGTAACTTCCAAATGAAATGTTTGCGTTGCCAGCTAAATATTTTACTATTTGCAAACTTGCTTGCTGAGATGTGAAAAGGTTCACACAAGTTAAATACTTAGTTTGTAAACTAAATATTTGTTTAAATATGCAGTTTGTAAACTAAATATTTGTTTAAATATTTAGTTTGTAAACTAAATATTTGTTTAAATATGAAGTTTGTAAACTAAATATTTAACTTGTGCATTCTATATTTAATTTGGAATTTAACAATGTATTAATAACACATTGACAACATGAATTTGAAAAATAAATCTGTAAGTTTCAGCATTTTTTTTATGCGTAACTTTACAAACGATGAATTAAAGCATAATTTAACTTCTCCGTTTTGTATCATTCCAGTGAGTTGAGACAAACGCTGGCGGTGACACTGGCTGAAGGCATGGTAGAACAAATTCTACAGGATCTAACAGAGGCACAGGACAAAATGGTAACTAAACTGAGGAAAGTTCATTTGCAAGAGTTGACACAATATAACCTCTGATAAGCAAACTCCATAAACAATAACACTACTACATATTTTTTATTTGTTTAAAGAAACATTTTGGTTTCTGTTAGGCAGAATTGTGCTTTAAACAATTCACGCTGTCAGAATAGTCTAGCATTCCTACTAAAGAGCAATACTACAATTGAAATTTTTAGATTCTTTAAAACAAGAGATCACATAATAATCAAGAGAACGTTGGATTTACCATAGATTTTGCAGACTCTACACTTCTACTGTCTATCCCAGTCTTAAAATATTGAACAGCAGTTTTTATCTTAACTTGTCTTTCTCTTAACTGAGTTGTTTTATTCTGTTCTACACAAACTACATCTGTTTATCTTCTAATGATATAAAGCTAATTTAATACTTTTAAACCAATTATACAATCAGTATCAGTTTTTCTGCTAGCTGCCATCACACTGGTCACTGGATGATGAACATTACATGTTCAGGATTCTTTGGATCTGTATTGGAAACTTCCACTGTGCCTAAATAGTCACTTTTTAAGAATGAAATCTCTCTTACTCATTGTTTAGGACTGCCTAATAAGTGAGAATCCATCCAATACTCAGAAAATCAATATCCCAGAGCTTCGACTGACTGACAGTGATTTCCCAACTGATGATGTAAGAGGCACATGTATTTCTTCTTATTGTTTGTTGTGTAGTTTAAATAACTTTTTTTTCCTTCATTTTGTTCCATTTTATTCTCCTCCGTATCCACAGTACAGTCCCGCATTCTGGAGAAACAGTTTACTTTCCAAGAGCCTGAGGCCGGCTGCTTCTATTAAAAGTAAGCTGAAAGAACAATTTACATACATTTAAGGACGGGGAAGATGAGAAACAGCTCACTAGGACACAGAGTCATCTCAAGAGCTGTTGTATTCCCACATTGTATTTGGTTTAATTGGCTGTGAAACGTTTGGTGTTGCACTTCAGCATTAACTCTCCATGTTCTTTTATTCTATATTAAAAGTATACCAGCTGTAATTCATGACCCCACACATAAGTAAAAATGCATTTGTGGGCAGCACCAACTGATCATTTGCTGAATCCTTTGTAATAATATAACACGATCAGATGTTTTCCAACACTTTTGGTATTAAATCCATCATGTTAGCATCATGTACTGAGTTATGTTATCATGCTTGTTTATGGTCCCCGGTTGTTACCTTTAGGTATTTTGTGCAGCTAATCTGCCGACACTTGCGGTTGTCTGGCTAATTAGAGCATGGCTTGCTCGTTTACTTTCACACCACTGATTTTCAGCAAGGGAGAGAAAGGAGAGGCCAAAAACTGGAGGAACGGGGGGGTGAGGGGAAGAGAAGCAAACACATACAGATTTATGACCCATCTGCTACTTTTGTTTTGTGAAGGCGCCATTACTATGAAAGTTAATGAAGAGCATTATTTAAAGAGGTTTTTATATAATGTTAACTCAACTGAATTAGGTAGATATTTTATTAAATCTTCTTTAACTTTAACTTTTTTTTGTGTGTGAAATTGAAGGATTGATAGTGTTGAGGCCAGCCATGTTATCTCTTAGCTTTAATGCTAAAACCACGCTGCTCTCTTATAGTACAGTATGACCACAGCATCCATCTGCTGCTCTGTTTCCTGCCTTTCTGTTCTCAGTCCTGCTCACTCATCCTTCCACCCCCTCTTTCTCTGCACCAACCCTTCCTCGTCTTTCTGGTTGTTGTTTTTTTCTTTCCACATTTCTTTTATAAACAGTTCCTTCATGTTTAAACATACATGTAGGCCATCCGATGCTTACTGTTTAGATTAAGGTGTTTGTCTTTCGATCCTTCCTATCTTCCTACACCTATTCCTACATGGGCCTCTCCTCAGTGACATTGCTTCATTTTCAGGTCTCCTGGATGCAGATTGTGAGCAACACACAAGGGAGAGGAGAACAGAAAGAGAGAGGGGAGGAGCTGCCAAAGAGGATGATGGAGGAGGAAGATGGACGTTCCCACAGTTGCCACTCTCAGCCTCAAGTCCCTCCCCCTCTACTTCCTTGTCCCCCTCCCCCCAACTACAGAGGGGGAGGAGGTGGATGGAGGGGGAGGTGGCAACAGTGGATGCTGCAGAAGCAGTGTCAGGAGATACTGGAGCATCGTTCAGCCTTCCTCGCAGCTCCCCCCCTATCTACTCCATCCTTGATAAAGCTCCAAAAGCGGAGGCAGCTGGTCATGGAGGCCTGAACGGACGACAGGCTCTCTTCCCCGTCTGCAACCCCTGCACAAGCCCCCACCCTGGCTCTGGATTCTCTGCTTCTCCCATGGAGCCCCTACCAAGCCAGGGACAGACTCTAAGGCACTACACTGCCTCCCGACCCCGACCACGACGCACACATCCGCAGCCCCCCTCCTCCAGGCCTCAGGTGAGATCACACACACACATACATACAACATACAAATGAACACATACAGCAGCATTCTATCTATCTATGTTTTTATCTATCTATCTATCTGTCTGTCTGTCTGTCTGTCTATCTATCTATCTATCTATCTATCTATCTATCTATCTATCTATCTATCTATCTATCTATCTATCTATCTATCTATTATTGTTTCATGTATCCAGAGTCAGTAAGTGTTCTGTACATTATGAGTGAGTGTATGTGTGAGTAGGTGTTTGCCTGTATAATCTGAAGGCCCAGTCAGTCTTACTCTTCCTTTCTCTTGAAAAGGCATTCTTTAATTTAATTATTTATGTTTTCATCCTGCTGTTGATTGTATCTGCACTGCCCAACAACCCGTGTCAGTACACCCATATAGATCAGGGCCTGCTTCTCAAAATCTCACAAGTAGATCTTTGAAATTTGCTTCAATACAAGTCAGCAGGAGAGTTTGGGGAATCAAATGATGAAAAACATGTTAAATATTTGCTTCCATACACACAACACATGTACAAAAGTGTCCTTTCATTGCAAACTTGGTATTAAAGTTAGATGAAGTGTAGTGCTAGTCGAGTGCATAGTAAAGGCAGGTACATTTAATGGTTTAACAAGTATACTCTGTGTCCGACACCTGTATTTTGGTTCAGTGCATCACATCTCTTCTCAATGCTTGACTTTTGCCCAACAAAACTGAATGTCATGATCCATATTACAGGATTGAGCATTTAGCTAGATGAGCTCAAGTTGCAGACAGACAATCCCACTGACTCAAAAACAACCTCGTTAGTTTGTAAGACAACAGGGTGTTGATGGCCTCACTGGCAACTTTGTTGAGTTACAAGTACCAAGGTTTCAGTTGGTCTTTATTGGTGTTTTTACATCTGTGTCATGTTTTATTAATTGTGTGTTGAAGCCCCAAAGAAACGTACCACCCAGACTGTTGCATGCCCAGAGTGAACCATGGGGGTGGATTAGTGATGGTTTGGGCTGCCATATCATGGCATTCCCTTGGCCCTATACTTGTGCTAGATGGGCTGCCAAGGACTACCGAACCATTCTGGAGGACCATGTGCATCCAATGGTTCAAACATTGTATCCTGTAGGAGGTGCCGTTTATGAGACAATGCACTAATACACACAGCAAGACTGATGAAAGATTGGTTTAATGAACATGAGAGTGAAATTAAACATGTCCCATAGACTGCACAGTCACCAGATCTAAATATTACTGAGCCACTTTGGGGTGTTTTGGAGGAGCGAGTCAGGAAACCTTTTTCCTCCACCAGCATCATATCGTGAGCTGGACACAAGAAGAATGGCTTAAAATCCCTCTGACCACTGTGCAGGAGTTGTATATGTCATTCCCAAGACGAATTGACGCTGTATTGGCCACAAAAGGAGGCCCTACACCATACTGATAAATTATTGTGGTCTAAAACCAGTCGTTTCAGTTTCATTGTCTAACCCCTGTAGATGCAACTCATGTTATCTAAGTTGCCTAAAAAAGTTGTTGTAGATTCTGCTGGCTGTGTGTAGGGAAGCCTGTATAACTGCAAACATCAAGCAAATGACCGAAGACAACCTGTTTTGTGACAGGCTGATGAAGAGTGAGCTCAAAGTTAATCCCTTCATTCAAGAATCCTTCTTGAGAAGCAACAGCCTCCAACTTGTTAGCTAGCGATCTCTGTTTTGACTATAGTGCATCCGCTGATGTTAGATGGAAAAGATGGTTTAAACTTCCTCCTTCTCTCACTCCTGTTTGCTCTAGAGCAACGGTGCCTGACTAATCTGGGATTTATGGGTGCTGTTGATGTTTTTTTAAACTTTTGTAATCATCTGCTTTCAGTTATAAACCACCTTGTTACTATGGTTACGCATCAGCAAAAGGCTTTCCAGCTACATAGCATCCAAAACCAGAAAGAACATTTTCCAAAAACTTTTATGTTTCCAGCAGAAAATTAAGGTATAATCAGAGCTATTCCAACATGCTGCCACCTTGTGGGGCACAATCTTGGAATATCTAAAATATTGAATAGATTCTGGATTCTTTGTAGAATAAATAAATAATTGGAAATAGGAACTAGGTCAGATGTACTGAAGCACCAGCCCAACCTCATTCAGTGAGTGAATGTAAGATGTCAAAACAATATAAAAGTGAAACGTTGGCATGCAGACAGGTTGTTGCTTACATACAACTGTCCATCATTCACAGTCTATCCTCCCATATCTATGCAGAAATAGATATTAGAGGCTGGATGCACCCGGGACAGACTGCCAATCCATCACAGCAGCACAGATACACAGGACAAACGACCTAAGCACTTACGCATTACAAAATAAATTAATGTGTGTGCTTTTGGATGGTGGGAGTACCTGGGCGGAACACGCGGATGGACAAGGAGAACATGCAAACTACATACAAAAAGATTTCCCGTTGGTCTTTCATTAATGTTTTGTCTACAAAGTAGCTATATTTTATCTATGTGAGGCTACAGCTCTACAGATTAGGGGTCGGAAAACTGCTTTGACTTTGAAAACTATAGTCTGTAGGACGGCAGTTTTTAGTTTACACCAGTTTTACAACTGGATCAGGCTCAGTTGACAAAGAATATTTTTTTTTTTTTAAATCACATCAAGTCCAGTTAGTTCTAGCCTTCAGTTGTCAGGAAGTAGACAAAATAATGATGTCCAAACACGAAACGTTTGTCAGTTTGCTGACAACTTTTACCAAGTGCCTCCTGTGGTTTAAATTTGTATCAGGCAGCATCTCTGACTTGATTGTGCCTAAAAATGAACCATTGAACCATGATAAACCAATCCATGGTCGACCTGCAGGGAAAAAAATTAGGACGTAGTTTTAAAAAAACGTTTAGTCTGTACTATGTTCGTCCGTACTTAAGTTTGTGTTTGTCTGCTGGCTCTGTTGGTGGTTTGAGAGCTGTAGGGACGGGAGATACGAGATCTTTAATAAGTGTCATTTGTAAATAATCTCCACATGAGAAAGTCATTAACATAGAAAGTTGTTTTGGTAACAGAAACAAAATCTTCACCCTTAAAAAAAGTAAAGACACTCAAGTGCATCCAATCTTTTCGATAGGGCAAGGTTTGGTGACCCGTGCTGTGGTGTAAACCCAGGAAAACACCTTCACAATGTTGAATCATAATGCCCACCTGATTAGATACGTCTGTCTTTAGTGTTAGCCATTTAAATGGTATTGAATGTGAAATGTCTTTTACTAATTTTTTTATTGTTTATTTGGTTTGTTTGCATTTATTAGTATTGGCTTAGTAGAAAATATGTATAGCCATGTTGATATATGGATATTTTATTTGGTGTCAAATGTATGTATGAGATTTTATGTGCAACAGATAAAGAAAAATGAAGTGCTGCAGTGGTGTGTTAAAGATGCATGTTGGCATGAAGCACAGAGAGACAGGTGGCTGTTAGACAGGAGGCATAACAGAAGCACACTCTGTTCACTGGACACTAAAGCAAAAAGAAAAAATCCTACAAAGCTGCATTTGAGAACCTAAAAACACTACACATGTATACGTTTATCCAAAAATCTTTTGTTGCATTACATTTCCCTACCAAGCAGCCTTACTGCGGGCAATAAAAGCCAGTGAGAATGCATTTCTCTGTATGTTGTGCATTCAAATACTGGACAAAAACACTCAGGTATGCAAGGTGATGTTTGTGGTTAAGATACACGTGGCAGCGACATCAGATGTTGTGGTTGAGACTAAATTCTTCAGTGACAATAACCGGTTTAAATTTGACTACAGCGCATCAGTTCCGACATCGCACATTTTTTAACTGTTGTGTGGTTTTGTATTTTTGTACAGGAGCCAGTATCCGAGGAAAAGAAGGAAGACAACGATGCAATGGCCAGAGTGGATGAAGGAGTAGAGGAGTTCTTCACCAAGAAAATCATACATGACTATGCATTGTGAGTTAATATAATAGCGGAAAAATAAATATACTAAATATGAGTTTAAAGCAACGGTATGAAACAAAATATACAAACAGTAACTTGATTAATACCTGAACAAAGAATTCAGAAATTAAGGTACTAAAGTTAAAAAATAACCCATTATTTTGGAAAACAGCATCCCCAGGTCAGGTCCTCCCAACGACTTTACAGCGATAGCGCACCACAAAATCCTGAAAGAAGTCTTTAAATCTTGAGAATGTCATCAAGGGACTTACAGATGGATTCATTCAATATGAAAGACTGTGTTTTTATAATCAATGTGAGACTCAACTTTTGTGGGAGGTTAGTATGGACACATTCACTTTCTAAGAAATCCAGACTAGTGTTTGCCATAAAGAACATAATTAAAGACCAGACAGCATTGTTGAGATATGAGTAAAAAGAGAGTCACTGGGATATCGGAACAGAGAACGTGTTTTGGTTTTCGCTTGTTTGGCATTACCGAACACAACATGGGAAGTGTAGAGCATTGAGGTGGACATTTCAGAGATTGGGGATGCTCTGCCACAACTGAATTTGGCTCCTGATAATCAACAAATCTGACACTAGTGGATAGTTACAAAACCCCCTGATTGAAGTTGTTTTTAAAGGAGGAAGCTAGCTGAGTGAGTAAAATACAATTCATTTAAGTGTTTACCAGAAATAAATCATTGTGTTCCTCACATATAAATAAACAGGTCCTCCTGTTTTTTCACAACTGTATATACAGCTTCCAATTCTCAGTTCTATGTTTGTTTTTGTCAAATGTAGTGTCTAACATTTAATTACTTTGTGATGAACCTATTAGTCCCACTGAGTTGATCAACCATATTTCTAAACAGAAATTGTTGGTGCAAAGGGATAATTCTTTATGTCTTACTAACTGCTGACCTTGCCTCTCTTTTTGCACAAAAACAGAAATATCCTGTTTCTTGCTTAAACCACGTTAGTTTTTATTGCACAACATTAACCTTTGCCGGTTGCAAACAAACATAGTAAGATGGCATTACACACAGGACAGGGGATGCCTTATATTTGGAAGTGCAGTCCTGGCAAAGAGTTTTTGCCGTGACATATGCATGGATGGATAAATTCTGTGTTTTCCTAACATTTTTGGCTTTGGTTTTAATTTCAGGCAAAAATCTTTATCAGCCTCTTTGAATTAACCTTAGCCCAGACTCAAACTAACACACTGGTGACTGTCTCCTCCTAAGGAGTATGATTCAAATTATGTTACCACCAGGACAGAGTTTGCCTAACATGTGAAGCAGGTGAGTGTAACATTTGAACATTAGGTTGACAAAGGGAGAGAAGAATCACAGAGAACGGTCTTTCACACTGAATCAAGATAGACAGAAGAAGGCTGGTGCAACCAAATAGGTATTGTGGAAAAAACAATGTGTGGGATTGTTTTTCATCTCAGTATCTGGCTTCCAATCTCCCTAATAAAGAAAGAGATTAAAACCTTTGCCATTTATTTTGTTTACGATCTGTTTATGATGGCAAAGTAGTTGAAATCTACTAAACACTTTAGTTGGTACTCAAAAAGAAAGCACAGAAAGTGTGTATCAGAAAGACAAGAGCGCGTCGCCTTCAAACCACATTCATTTCACAAGTTATCCTGCACGTCGTAGAGGATTAAGGATGAATACTGCGAATGCATAATTCTTATATGCGTCTATTTATTATTAAAAAGAGTTTGTTGTAGTAGAAAAAAGTCTAAAGATTTGCGGAGCTGCTGTAAAATCTTTAATCTTGACCTCAGATTGTAAAAGGCCATAGGTTGGCATTCGTCAATCTGATATGTATTAAACTAGACTGTAGTTTTTAAGTGCAGATTTAATTAAGTTCGGTGATCATTTCCAGCTCATGCTCCAACAGTGCTACGTATGGCACCAAGTAAGCAGCTTTTTTATCTATTTTTTGTAATAATAGCATCTTGAGCTGGAAGCATTTTAAGGCAGACATATGACAGGTGGCTGCTTGTTGGTTAGTCTTCTTTCTGTTGATCCAAATGTCCTTCATTGTCCTCCTGCCATCCTCCAACCCTAACCCCCGGTCACTAACTCTAGTCTGCTCTCAGAAGTGATTGATTTAAATCATCGATCACATTTGATGTTTTGTACAGTGATGGTCCTTGTGGTAAAGGGAACTAGTGTGTTCAAGACTACTAAACACCCGTCTTAACATAAAGTATAGCATAGCAGTGCTGTTTAGGTTGGGATGTATTAATGAAACAAAAAGCCACAAAAGACAGTTGGCAAAACTTAGTACTGGAAATGGATGTGATACTGACAGGTCTCCTTGATCAGAGGCATCTGAATCAGAATTTTAGAGAACAAACGTGGAGATGCACTGTTTTCTTGTTTTATTTTTTTACTTATTTTTTTCCAATATTCAGTCTCAGTTTTATTTCCCAACAACAGCAGATTTCTCTGTAGGAAATATAAGATGAATAGTATTCAAATGTTTTCTGCTTTAGTTGTTATTTTTTTATTTCTGTAAGGAGTAGATGTACCCAAAACTCTGCTGAAATATTTGTGAGTCTGAGAGTTTGAGTCTAAAAGCCGGATTCATAACACTTTGCACTCACCGCTTTTAGATTCATACTCCCATAAAAACAAGAGTTTTGGGTACAAGAACTTGATTGACATAAAAATACAAATATGAATGTTAGAGTTGTGCACGTACCTTTTTGACAGCGATCTCCATAAGACAACCAAAAGCAATACCTAATATATCCAAATCCTCACCTTCTTTGTGTCCTTTTGTCTTTTGGATCTGATCAAAGAAGCAGGACAAAACATCTTAATCTCTGAGAGTTGATTTTGCCTTGTCTGCCATTTGCATGACTGTTAGTGTTGTTAATCTGACTAGAGCATGTGACCAGTAGTTATAGTACTGAGTGTCTCTTTCTTCTGTTGCTCTTTCTGCTGTCTCCTTACTGCAGAAAAGGCCGGTGGGAGGAGTCAAACCCTGCCCAAGCCCTTCCCACAGACTCAAGTCCCACCCCCTTTTCATCTCCATCTGACACTACTCCATCTACCACCCCACCCATCACTTCTCCCTCTCCTGCATCTACTGACACTTCCTTTCCATCCCTTGATGTTCACGCCCTTTCGTCATCCTTCACCTTCCCCTCCTCAACTTGCTCCAGTATCACAATTCCAACAAAAAATATAAAGAAAAAGTTTGGTGATTTCTTCGCGTTCAAGAGAACTCGAGCAGGCCAAGCTGCCAAGAAAGGCAGTGGAGATGGAGGACAAGCCGCTGAAGGGGTCAAGGTCAAAAGGACCTCCATTGCAGATCTTATTCGACCCCTGCGCGAGTCCAAAGACAGGGACAGAGATAGGGAGAGGTACAAAGAGAGGGAGCAGGAGACAGGAAAGAGGTCAGAGGAGGATGCTAACATTTGTAATGATGCCACTACTACAGAAGGAACTGTCGTCCCCGGGCAGCATCTTGCCAACGTTGCGAGGGAAAAAGTACCCCCTGCTGAGACATTCAGCACAAGGCAATCCAGCGAGACGCTTCCTTCCTACCCCACCATCACAACAAACCCTGAACTCACCACCTCTGTGCTTTCTGAACCGGAGGAAACTCCAGTTCCAGTACCAGCACGCCTCAGTCCAACTCCTGCTGTCATTACGATACCAGCTGAGCCAGAGATGCCGTCAGGAGGTCCGTCATATGTGGAAAGGAGACTGAGGGTGACAAAAAGACTGAGAGAGAACAAGACCCAGAGTCTCATACTACTGACAGGATTAGAGCCTGAGGACAAGGATAATACACCCAGTAAGGTCAGTCTGACAACACTTCACCACTGTTATGAATACTTACTGGAGCACAAAGACTTGATTCACATTCAAAACTGGTGCACAGCAATGCACAACATCATAGGTACTTAAATCAATTGAAATCCATGATTGTGTTTCTTTTTTTAATCTAAACTGTTACAGCTGGGTTTTTATGATTGCTGAGTGTGAAGAACCAGACCGCAGTTTCTGTTTGTGTGTTTTTGTTACTGTTGTTTTGTAAGTGTCATTTTGTCAGTGTGTTTCTATGTGTGTGTTTTCGATAGTGTGTTTATGTTTGTGAATTTGGTTAGTGTGTTGTTGTTTTTTTTAGTGCGTGCACTTCCTTCTCGCTTCAGTTGTGTTGAGTTCCATATATCCACAAACATGGCAGATTAAACACATTTTTTATGCTGGATTGGAAACAACTCTAAATTTGTCAGAGATGGAGATGGTTTAAAGCAGGACTTTTAAGCCCGAGTCCTCAAAAGTCAACGTACTGCTGCTCAGTTCTTTACCTCGTTCAACACTTTGGTTGCAGGAAATCAGATTTTCTGAATAATCAGATTCTATAGTTTCACAAACACAAGATACTTTTTTATTTATTACTTTTTTCCTAAATGTTTGGACATATAATTTATACAATATAGTAACTGTGTAAAATAAATACAATGAAAGTGGGGTTTTTTTTAGGGCGGGGGAACTAGAATAAAGTGGACATTGTTTAAAACTAAATGATAACTGGTTCAGCAAACTGTCAAAAGAATGAACAAGAAGATTGTTTGTGTCTGATTCATACAAACTGTTAGAAATGCATTTTTCTTGTCCATCTTTTCTGTCTGCTACCTGTTTTTTGGTTGTTGTTGTTGTTGTTTTGTTTTGTTTTTTTTTTTGGGGGGGGGGTCCAGTTTTAACATGTTTTCAATCACACCTCCAGGGACTTCTATAGTTCCAGTTTCATCATGTGTGTCTGTCTCATCTCAGTTCCTCTTGTGTTGTGTCCATCTGGACGTGACATCGAGAGATGTTAAAAAAACATGATCTTGGTGAGGCACCATGGTCACTTGATCTTTTTTAACGTGGAAGAGATACATAATTAATACTATAAACGTTAACAACCAAATTGAGATGGTTTTTACTTGAAATCATTCAAATGTTCCAATAAGTTAACTAAGCATTACTTTTACCTGCAGAAAATGAATATTAGTTGCTACTATAGGAATATGAATATATGTCGTGAATTAAAATAATGATTAAGGTTCTTTCTCCTTATTCATATCCACTGATGGGTGCTTGTGATTTGCAAATCCCCTACGAAGACTTTTACAGTGCAGTTTGGCAAATAGGCTTTAAATAAGCAAAAATCGATGCTGTTCATTTTTTCTGTTAGGTTTAAGATATTCGGCTGTGCTAATCATAGTGTACTCAGTACATGTAAATTATTTCCTGTGTGAATAATTCTTTAATTGGCTCTCCCTGCTGAGTGAACATCCACCAACAGTAGATGATATAATCATTAAACTATGACTTATTTGTTATTCCGTGTGGCCTATAATTAAATAATATTTCTTCTCTTTTTCATTAGACCAGTTTTAACCCTCTGTAAATGATACAGTATTTGTTATTATAAGATAAGTTTTGGGTTCTGTCAGTCATTGGTGTCACAGCAAAGATAATGGAATCTACACAATGCTGTGATCTGAAGTCGTCTATTGATAATAAATGTGTGATTTATATATCAGTGGGGAAAAGTTGGATTGACACAAACACAAAGCTGAAATGTTTTTACCCTAAGGTCCACAACGTTTGCAATTATTATCCAATATTTGGTGGTGACACCTTTTAATCAATGTTGTCAAAAACTCTCAGGCATTTTGTACTTTCCCCTGCAAAAGAGTGTCTAGGCCAGAACTTGCATGTCTCTTACTTTATCTGCTAGAAACACTGAAGCACTTTTCAAAGGTTTTTTCCACATCTATCTATTTACATTTAACTTCAAATGGATCCTAAAAAACGTGACGCGACTGAGATGCAACGGTAAACACTGTCAAACACTGGCTGGATTTGTCTTTGCAGAATCTCTTGAATTTTTAGCGTAGCACCGTTTTAGCCATTTTAGGAATCCATATTAGTCCTGTTGGTAAGTACTATCTGAGAATAGCAGCTAGGTGCTAATTAAACGTAGGAATTAACAGCTCAGCCTAAAATTAGGTGATTTAAAGAATTTCATTCATATGATGTTGATAAAATAGCTGCAGTGGAAACTAGTTAGCTGTTCTTCTCTAAACACTGGTCCCAAAACTGAAAGATTGCTTGGTGGAAAATCAGAGGATACTTTTCTTCTCCAAGTTTGCATGATTGTTTTGACGCAGATGAAGCTCTTCTCTATGAGAACCCAAAAAAATACAAAACTTGACCTTTAAAGCTGTAAGAGATACTCATTTGGATCAAATTTACGTAGACTATTTACGTACATGTTAGCTTACACAGCACATTTACGAAAATCACATGTAACTATTGGCACCGTTTTAAACAGGTGTGTTGCATTATGCATGTAGTGCTTATGTGCACTATTATTAATTCTGCATTCCTCTGTCTTTCCAGAAACATGCGTCCGATAGCGTACCTGCCTTCGAACAGAGGCTTCAGGTGATGCTGCGCAGAATGGGGGCGTCCAAAACTCCACCTGCTGAAAGCAAGATGTGCCAGGTAGACAGGGTAGGAATGTGTTTCAATATGTGTGTGTGTGTGTGTGTGTGTGTGTGTGTGTGTGTGTGTGTGTGTGTGTGTGTGTGTGTGTGTGTGTGTGTGTGTGTGTGTGTGTGTGTGTGTGTGTGTGTGTGTGTGTGTGTGTGTGTGTGTGTGTGTGTGTGTGT
>JAVLVB010000646.1:3497331-3510146 GCA_032876305.1 Orestias chungarensis
TTGAGCAAAGCGTCCGTTTCAGAAAGAAACACTCATTACTCTGTTCCTGTGTAATTGCTGATTATTTTTGACCTTTGAAGAGTTCTGATGAAGTGCTTGATTAAAATTTCTGGTGAACATGACCTCAAAAAAAATACTTAACGGTTTAGGCTAATTGTGCGCAATGAAGAAGCTGGATTGCTTCATCGGCTCCTGGAAACGCACCGAGAAAAAAACTGTTGCTTATCTAGCTTACTGTTGTATAGATCACAAGATTTCTGATGAGAATATTCTGTAGAGCAGTCTCAATGTTAAAAGGTTGTATTTTAATCCTGTTTAATGTGTCTTTTACAGAATAAAGATGAGGAGCTTAGGAAAGCCGCCTCTGAAGGTAAGTCTGCAGGATCTCGATAACCCTTTAAACTTCTTTAAAACCTGGACGTTTTTGGATCGGATGGAAAAGCAGATTTAAGGGATAAATGATTGTAAAGATTTCATATGTTATTATTTACATTTTAAGAAGGATCATTACCTTGACATGTGTGCTGTATGTGACATGTATCTCTTATGAACAAACAATTTCAGATAGTATTTGGATTGTTTCTCTTTGGTAATTGGCTCTAAAGTTGACAGCTGAAAGGCCTCTTTGCCAAAGATCCATTTGTTTCAGGATTCTTGCTGGGCCACTCCACCAGCATTGTTATTGTGTGCAGTCAGAACAAACTTGTTGATAAAAATGAAAACATCACTATAAATCCAAACCTGTCAGGGAAATAAATAATTTCAGACTCAGCAATTTATATTCCGCCTTTCTGGGTCATGACTTGTAGAAGCACTCCTCCATGCTATAGAAGTCTTTTGGCCAAATTTGTTAACAGTTTCATGTCTTAAAATCCTGAAATGTTTTGCCAGAGGCCATTTTGGACAGAGACTTTAATTAAACAGCGAAAACTGGACTTTGACTAGACGGTTTTACCACATCAGTTTTCTTTGATGTAAAAGCAGTAGTTGCCTATCTTAGGGTTACATCTTTATCAGCTAGGACTATAGGTTCAAAGTAGTTGGTTGTACTTTTTTAATGGCACAAATTACTAATAAACAGACATTCAGAGTTATGTGATACAGCACATACAGTTCATCAGTCAAGTTCGTTTAGTTCTTTCTTTTCTGAGGCTAATTGCATGAAGAAAAAAAATAGGCATGTAAGTCAAAACACTTAACGATTATCAGCTTGTCTAAACTAACAGAAAGAAGCACTGAAGATTTTATGAAGTAAAACTAACCAGTTAAAGCTTCGATGGCTGGCAAAGTAAATAAAAGAAACGTATTAATGTGTTAAGTTTAGGAGAGAAAGCTTAAATTCTCTTGAATGAGCCGTAGTTTCCTACTCATCTTCGGATAGTCCATAAATTGTAATAGCAGGCGTCATTTACTGTTTTAATTGCTCAGCTCTTTCCACTGCTTTTTCTGTATTTAAGGTATTTATTTATAACCCACGACCCAATTATTGCATCTAGATCCTCATGGGTCAACAGTACGTTTTTTTTTTGTTTTTTTTTGTAATTCGTAAGATACGGGTTGAGGGTAAAAGTAGTATTTCTTCATTTGTTTCTTAAAATCAAATTTAGAGTGGGATCACATTGTCCTGTGAAACGTTGTCTTCATTTTCTGTCCCTAAGGTGCTATCCTTAACAAACCTGAACTACCTCCCAAAGACATCAAGTCCCGATCGTTGTCCACCTCATCAGGTATGACACTTTTCCACTCCCGTCTAACAAACCCAATTTAACCACACAGAGACGAAGGAGCAAATCTAAAACCACCTTGCTTTAAATGAAGAAAGCACAGATTCCCACTGTTGCACTTATTATTGCTTCATTCATTTGTTTCAGGATTCTTGCTGGGCCACTCCACAAACATTATTATTATGTGCAGTCAGAACAAACTTGTTGATAAAAATGAAAACATCACTATAAATCCAAACCTGTCAGGGAAATAAACAATTTCAGTTATATTCTGCCTCTTCAAGTCCTGACTAACAGCTTCATGTCTCTACATACTGAAATGTTTGCTTTATACACCCATTATCATTTTGTCAAATATTCTTCTCATGTAAAGCTAAATAGATAAATAGACTGGTTGGTTGGTTGCAGTATAAAAATCCTGACTAGGTTTAGTGATGAGTTTACCAGGATTTCTGTATCCATTCATTGATTGTGTAATTAATGTTTTCACTCTCTGTTTTACCCTATTTATGTTCAAAGCCGAGTCCAGGCCTCCTCTGAGAGTGCAAGACCCAAACCAACCAGTTCTGCTTTACCCAAAGCCTGCACTTCCTGACTGTTTCATGGCCCCTCTGCCACCCAAACCGTCTACAGCACTGAAACCACCCCCACCCATCCCAGCAACTCGACCCTCCTCACCTCCTGCCTTCACCAGATCATCCGAGCAAGTCCAGCTCACAGCTCACACACATGATGGGAGGCGAATGGAAACAACAGGCCAGGTATCTCCTTCACATGTTACCACACTGGATAAGTGGGGACCTTAGCAATCAATTAATGAAGCTTATAAAATGACTTTATAGCTCATATTTATTTCAAACAAGCATTTGTCATGCTGAGGTAGAAATATCTCCACTAGTGGACATACTGGTCTATTTGAGTAGCTTTTGTTTCATTACATTAAAAAGAAGAGTGACTAAGCTATAGATCAAACTGTACACGCCACAGTTTCATAAACTTAAAAAGGTAATTCCCTCGGAAAGAGTAGATCTACCTAGATTAGCAAAGCTGATACACAGTGATGTGTTTGAGTTATTACTTAGCAGTTATGTTTAATTGAGATGTCACCTAATGTTAACCCAAACTTTTATTTCCCTAAGTTTTACCCATTACATTTTTTTTTCTGTCAAATATGTTTTAAATTAGACACTGGTTTGTTATCTAAATGAACTACATATAACAGATACTGTTTAAGTATTTAGAATGCAATTAGCATTCTAGTAGTAGTATCATTTCTGTATAAGCAGGAGCCTCTGTGGCTGATATGTTAGCATGAGTCTATGTCTATGTGATCATTGATGGGAGCAATATCAATGCAACAGACAAATGACCGTATTCATTTTTTAGACAGGGAAAAATATATTAACAAAAAAAGAATGAAGAGAATATCCAGTACGGGTAAAATTACAACATAACATAACAAAAATAAATAAATACTGCTGTATATCTATTAGAAATCCCATACCCAGTGTAACCCAGCACACCTAAATATAAAGAATTCTCACTAAAGTTCTCATTTGCCTTCTTATCAGATTTTGCCACACATTTTTGTTAAATTAGACAGTTTTTTATACGACTACAATAGTACATGTTTTACATATAAAAATCTAAGAGCTGTGATGAGAATCTCTGCCGCTCTGCCAGAGTTAACCGCTGAGCTGCTTCTTTGACTAATGCTGTTCTGAGCTAGCCTGTCAGGCGTGGTGGACGTCCATGTCTTGGTCTGGAGTCGATCCGTCACCTCTATGTTTAGAACCAAGCTCTAATAGATGTTTAAACCTTAGAATCGATGTTTAAAACTATTTTTCATTTCCCTTTGGGATTGATAAATTGTGTTAGAATACAATGTAAAAATGTAATTTCATTCATTTGTATTCGGATGCTACATCCTTGCCTAATTTTGAGTAAAACTTTTAGAAAATTAACATTTCTCTCAGTGAATGCTTTTCATGTTAAAGCGAAGTTTATTATGATAGAGAGGATTCTTGACCAGCAGACAACCCACCCCATTACTTACAAGCTGGTTAAAGAGTGCGATGCCGTCCCACAATAGTGTAAAGCAAGGAAGCTGGTGACCCGTAAGGGGTCCCAAACTACTGTGGTTGTCTCTGGTTCTACTCTACATTACTGACACTCCTTGTTCTTAAATAAACAATTGCCACTATCACCTCAACTATCAAACAAATGAGCAAGTTTAATATATACTGGATTGTTTTTTGTTTTTTTTGTAAAGTATTTTGGAATATGAGGATTAAACGAGACAAATATACACCAATCAGAAAAATGTTCACACCACTGGTTACAATCTCTTCCTTATGTTATAAAACTGGTCTGATCCTCGTTGCTAGAATGGTGGCCAGGATGGTATGAAGGGTGGAAACCTCTCCCTGTCTCCCCGGAAAGAACTACATTCTTCGGCCCCGAAATCCTCCAGAGGCGCCGGCACACCACATCGCAGTGAGAAAGTGCAGTCAGTGACTGAGGGTATGCTCTTACATAAATCTACCAGGGTAACAGTTTGTTAAATTTGAACATTTTTAATCTTTTTATTTTTGAAGGTAAGTATGTTACTATTACTATTGTGACCCATGCCTCCACATACGCTGTTTATAAGTCTGGAAAGTTCTGGCCGTCCTTCCTATGACCTCTGATCCTCAGTTTTTCCATAGACTTTTTTATATGGTTTGTTGATATAGCCCTTCTAGACATAATGTCCCCATCTGTGCCTCTTTGTGCAATGCTTTAGTTTTTTAAAGGCCAATTTTTGTATAAAATCAGCTGAAAATGACCTGCACATAACAGCAGGAATTATTTCCAAACACTTTAAGATTTATTTAAATTCAATTCATGTGATGGGATTAAATGATGACATGTCATTGGAACCCCATATTAACAGGCTTTTAAGATTTTCTTCTTTCTCCCCTTGAATATTGCCAAAACTATAAATATCTTATCCACGAATTATGTTTGAAAACTACTTTATGTATTTGTTATTGAACTATTCTTTTATTGTTTACTATCAGAATTTTGTGAAAATTCAGTTGATCCAAAAAGCTGCAGCCAGAGGTTTGATGAAAATCAGAGATATCATATCTCCCCTTTCTTGGCCTCCCTGTCAAATCAAAAATAGGATAAAAAATTGTCTTTCTCTTTAATAATGAAGCTCCATCAAATGTTCCTAAGAGAGCACTTATCTTTCAGACTGCAGGTGTACTAGTTGTTGTGTCCTCTCCTGTGAGCCGGCTTCCAGTTTTAATGCCCGAGTCAGACACTCTGTGTACTTTGTAAAACAGGATTTAAACTTGTATTTCTCATAAGGTTTATATGTAAAAACGAAGTGACGATGGTTTTTGAACTAAAACCAAACTAGGATCAGTTGAAATGCACAACTGAATTTAAATGGAAGCCTTGAAATGACCCGTTGTGAATTGGTAACATAGAAATAAATTGAACTGAAAGATCCCAGCAGGTTGTTTGGCTTCAACTCATATTCCCTTTGTCGTTTCACTTCAGTTGTCATTAAATGTGTCTGCATGCTTTGTGGGGGGGTTTTCAGAGGGTCTTCCTAAGCTGCGACAACACTTGAAGCCCCTTCCACAACGCAGAGCGGTATCTGTCCATGAGGATGTGCTGGCGATGACACAAGGTAAAGTTATGCTTTTCATAGCATAACCTGTTAACACAATAGCTCCCTGTTTTATATTACGATGTTATGACAACACCATTTAACGCTCAGTTTTGAATCCTTTTAGAACTTAAGGCTGTATTACAGAAGTCACCGATCCGTTTCCGTGCCGACCTGTCCTCCTGTAGAAAAGAGGAAGAACATGGTACTGATAAAATTATGTTAACCAACTGAAGACTTTTTTTCTCACATTAGCCATTTTATGTTAACATCTGCATTCCTCTCTCTGCCTAAGCAAAAAGGTCAGAAGATGAGAAGAAGGCCGAGAAACAGATGGATGAACGGAGGGCAGAGACAGTACAAGCAAGCTGCAGAGACACAGAGCGTCCAACCAAGCCAGTACTGTTAAGAGAGGCACAAGTACCTAAGTCATGGTGTTCAACTCTTGTCAGTCCAGTTACATCTGACAAGACTTTAACCGTCCATGAGGGATCTCTTGAACCACCCACAAAAGGAGAAAGGTCACCTGTTAACCTTGCAACTGAGAGAAGGAACCCCACCCGAATCTCAGCTTCTTCACCATTGCAAGAAAAAGCATCCAGCACAAGTCCAGTTGGCTCTAAATCCACAGATGTATCCCGTCTAAGCCTGTTCTCCCAGAACAACAGCTCTATTGCTTTGGATAGGAGTAAGAACTCACAAGAGAAAAGAGAGGCACTTTCTCCACAGCTCACACAGACAGCCAAGAAAGCAGAGGACAGAACTCAGCACTGTCAGTTTGACTGAATAACTCAAAACAGTCTTATGTGTTAGAGCTTGGCCACATCACTGACGCCAGGAAGGGAGAGAGGTTTAAATCATATGTTGTCCATTTTGATGGGAGCGATGAATCTAAAGTAAATTGTGTTAATATTGGTTATTGAAATCAAGTTTATACTGATATGATTTTGCTGCTTTCGCTTGCTCTGATAAAATGGCCGAACTGTTAGCTGGAGCTAGCTACATGCATGCACCAACAGTGTGTCTGCTGAATGGTGCATGATGAGAAATCTTCTAACAGGAAAAGAAAAAAATATATATATTAATCTATGGAATCTATGGTTATTTTTTGTTTACAGATTTGTAGTTTTTAATCTAGTAAGGGAGCAGTCATTAAAAACGAAAGCACTCAAGAAAAAGCGGCACACATTTTTTTATGGGATAGTTCAGTGTTTGTGATTATGATCCAGTCGATAACTTACTTATCATCTCATAGGAAACAAAAAATGCTTTCCATGTTGTTGTTTTTCATGTTAATAAAATACAGTGAGCATTAGCGGGTATGTGAAGGTTCAGCCTTCATAACAACATAGGTTACATGATTTGAAACAGAAATGATTCAAGCTAATTGTTTACAAACAAATACCAGCTCCAACACAAAATGATTTGTGTTTATTCATAATTTTGTTTTTGATACAAACCTACTGATTTCACTCATTTTCCTTCTCATATGCAATTTAGCATCCTGATAGTATTTGTTGCGTTGACTGCCAGATTATGAAAGTCAATTCAGCTCTCTATTTTCCTCGCTTATGTGAACCATTTGTATAATTTGGGAGAACTCTCTACAAAGTCACTCACATTCACATGTTTTCTTACTTTAGCTGAGAAAAAGAAATATTCTGCTTCAGAGAACTAAAGCACAAGACTACCGATTTGATCTGGTGGTTTCTGCTGTAACTACAAATACAAACCTGAATTAACTTCTGGTGTGCATGTTAATCACAGAGATGGAGTGTAATTATGACTCACTGTGGCTTGAGCATGATTTACAGTCATATTTACATATTCAAGGCATCATGGAGCCACCTTTATTCATTACAAACCTTGTGGTGCTTGTTTGGACAGCAAAAATAACAATTTAGCAATATTGTTTTACCTTTTATCCTGAAAACAAAATGGTGCAGTGCTGACCGGGGTGTCAGTTTATGGTCCGACAAACCGACTGATGTAACAGTCTCAGAACCATCAAATGCTACAGGTATGCTTATAGGTCAAATTTAAAAGTGCTGGTTCTGCGTACATCAAGAGTTAGGCAGCAAAACAATGGGCTTTTATTTTATTTTATTTTTTCTCTTTCTTTTCAAACAAATAGTCTTGAAGCTCTAAACCGCGTTGAAGTCTGAGGGCGGTACTGTAGAAAATATAGTCTATAAACTAAGGGTTGAAATATTGAAGTAGTAGTTCTGCGTACCTGTCTGTACCGGCCCAATAAAAGCACTGATACATTTAATATATTAAGGAGGGATGCTATCAGTTCATGATCTTCTCAGAAGGAAAGCAGCATTGTTGAATTGGGAGATGGTTCACACAGAACATTTTATATAACAATGTAAAGCAAATGTGTTGGAAGTTTCAAGGTTTACTTGAACTGCTTTGAAATAACAGAGGATGGAGTTGTTCTAAAAATAGTGTTTGCCTATGTTAGCTCTGAAACGGACCTCTGTTCATTAGTGTAAAGACAGTAAGTGAGTTACCTTCTTGCAGGCAGAATACTGCTTGTAACCTTCCAGTTGAACTATACATTAAAAGTTAAATGCTAAGTTAAGGTAAACACTTCAAAAATATTGTGTCAAGATAATTAAACTCTATTTTTAAATTATTTGAGCACTTCAAAACGTACTAATAAAATTAGACTCTTGCACTTTACACAACGGACTCACATTGTATAAAGAGCTTAAAGTCTGATAGTTTTCATCGGAACACAGCACTATAACTTTTACATTTCCTTCTTTACATTCCATCACCTTTTTCTTAAAGAACAACACTTTTCATGTAAACATACCAATAGGTAACTATAGTCTCAACATAACTAAGGAACTATATAATAACATGATTAGACCGGTTAGATTTAGGGGATCTGGTGATAAATACCTTATATGAAAGAATATTGTTTTAAGGTTATTCACGAGGAACAAGTTAGATGAAAAAACTAAGTAATTCTGTCATGTGCAAGCAATTTTTGATTGGATCAGCAGCATCAAGAGAAGCAGTAAATCTAACGGTATACTACTTAAATTAAACACATCCGTTTTCTTATAAAGAACATAACTGTAACCCCTATAGTAACTGATTTGTTTCCCATAAAGGGACAAGTTTTTATGTAAATGGTGTTGGATTACCGATTATTATTACTGTATTATTATTTTTTTTATCAAACCTTGTTGTCTTTAGTTAATATGGAAGGATTTTTCACCAGCTCAGTAGATCAGCAGGTCCGTATGCTTTCACATTGGGTGTTGGTATCTCATTGGTTGGTGTTGTTGTTAAAACTCTCAGGGTGGTTGTGAAGAAGGCGTGTGGTTTTTCTAAACTGCTATATTTCTCTTTAACTTGCACGAACAGAATATTTACTAAACTATATAAATCAAATTATTTTAGACAAAGTGTAAATCCATAACTACAATCCATAACTGTTATAAATTAATAAACCCTAAAATATTGATTTATTGATACGTGTCCAACTTCATTGTGTTCGTATTTTCTGGTGTTAATCATAGCTTTTGTTAGGCTGATTGGTTGTTCTAAATTAATTGACATAGGCGTGCGTGAGTTGTTTTTGTACTTGTTTGTCTCTGTGTTGCCCTGCGATGGACTGCTGATGTACTTACCTTGGAAATAGGCAAGAGCAGACCCCCGCGCCCCCACAAGGATAAGCAGGTTGGAAAATGCATGGATGAAAGTTCTGGTTGTTTATTCTGTTCATAAATGCTGTATCTAACCTGGTGTCTGTTTAGTTGCGGCCACTAACTTCCTGTAGAGGAAGCATTTAGCCCCATCTATCAGGGTTTAACTGTCTCCTAGACTTAATTAATGAGCTGTAGTTGTGACTAACTGTAGTAGCAATCTATTAAAAAGGCGGTACTCCTTCGACGCATACGTGCTTAAAATGAGGGATTGCTGCAAAGATAATTGCACAATGCAAGCAGGATGAGGAAATGGCGGGTCCCTTATATAGAAAAACATTTTAGACTAACTTATTTGTATACCAGTACTTGACTACATTATTTGATAACAAAGATACTTTTTTAAATAAATGTAATTGTTTTGAACTTGTCTGTATAATTCAATGAAACCGCAGCCTTTTTTTAAAATGTATCGAGAGATGTTTGGTGAATAGCCAGTGTACCACACCATGCCAACTAAATATACCTTAGGAAGGCGCTGCGAGCTAGGTGGCCAATTAAAGGCACTGCAATCAAAAGTGATATGTTCACAGAGCAAAATGCATCCCTGGACAAACTGTTAGGTAGGTTTATAAGGAGATGTGTAAGTCAGTGCTAAAAAGAGCAAAGTTGTTTATGTTGTGACTATGTTTAGCTCTATCTCTGCTGGAGCGCCTTCCACCACCAGTGCACCTGCTAGGTGTTTCCAGTGTGCGTTGATGAGCTGAGCCAGTATAAGAGGAGCGGTGGATCAGCTACTCTACCCCCGAGTGTTTGTTTACTCCGGATAACTTCAGGTTCTCAGTGCCAATCTCTAGCTTCTAGTGAAACTCATTGTGTTTTCATGTTCTTTAGCTTTAGTGTTTTCTCCAGTGTTTTCTAGTGGTTTTTCAGTTTGCCTTTTTCTAGTTTTTTGAGTTTTTCCTGTTGACCTTTATTTTGATTTTTTTTAACCTTTTTCCCATGCCCTTGACATCTCCTGTGCGCACCTTAGGTTCCCGAAATCTCCAGTTCTTACACCAACTCAAGTCTCCACTCTGGTAAGCCACATCCATCTGGTCTCCCCGCTCCTCTTGGCCCAGCTCGGTCTGCCCGCTCCAGCACCACTCCATCTGCCGCACACGCCCCCTGGACAACCTCTCCTTTGGATTACAGCTAAAGACTCACCACTCACACCTCCCTGGCATCAACCTTCCACCCACTGAAAGTAAGAACATTCCAATATTATTCTCCAACCGTTCAACACCAACTCACTTGCTCTGTCCTCACTTTCAGAAGTCTCCGGGCTCCCACGTCGAACTGTTGCTCGGAGTCTCCTGACGTTTCCCACTGTGCCCGCTGTTCCAGTTGCCCCGCCGTACATTGCCGTTTTCCGCTGTCCCCTGTTGCCAGATCTCCTACTACATCTTTCAATAAATTCATTATAATTTATCTCCTGAGAGTCCTCTGTTTATGTGGGTCACAAGCTTATACATTATGACAGCCTCATCACATTTCAATGTGCTCCATGGGCAAGGCACTTAACATCAAGTTGCCTTCTGATGTGAATGTGGCTTCAGTATAAAGCAATTTGAGCGGTCAGTATGATGAGGAGAGCGCTGTATAAGTTTAGTCCGTTTACCATTTAAACCTAAAGTAAAAGGTGGCATCATGGAGACTACTACTTGCTGAGACAAGCTGTCAGGTTCTACTGTGCAGCCTTTACTACAGTTGCACAGGGTTTTAATTGCACAGGCTATATACCTGTGGTGAATGTAGATTCTACTTAATCCCCCTAACGTATTGTTAGTGGTTCTCTGAAAAAGGTATATGTAGTTACTGTACTCGCCTAAATTGCAGAGGATTCATTGAGAATCAAGAATCAGTTTATTTATATAGCGCCAATTTACAACAGGTGTCGTCTCAAGGCACTTCACAGAAAATCAATTAAAATCAAAGATACATCATAACAAATCAATTTGAAAAAGTTTCCAATCTAAGGAACCCCAGCAGATTGCATTGAGTCATTGACTTGCAGCATTCACTCCTCTGGAATCAGCAGACCTAAACAATGGCTTGTGTGTCGTTGACTTTACAGCAATCCCTCATACTGAGCAGAACCAGGCTCAGTACAAGCAGCCATCTGCCATGACCGACTGGGGGTCACCATTAACATTACTTCCCAGACTGCTTCCCAGACTGTAAAACTTACTGTTAAGGATCAGAACAAAAAAATGGATATATCACAATTAAATGTTGATGAAAAGGCCAATTTATTATCAGTATTGTCAAAAATGCCCCTGTATTTTCTGTGCATGACAGTGATTTGGTTTGTACAAATTTGTTTTCACATGACATTACATTTGCACAAATAATGATCATACATACATACATAAATGTAAGTTTATTTAAAGGAATGAAGCGTTTGAAGTATCTTTCACTGAATGTGTCAGAGAGGCAGAGCGAGGAAAAAGGCACGTTGGACATTTAGCACCTCTGAACTTCCTGAGGAAGAACAACATACTGACAAAGAGAGGTGATAAGAAATGAAAAAATTAAAACTCTGTTATATCATCCATTCTTCCAACTCTTAGCTGTAATGACTTTATGGAATTCTTTATTGATAAAATTGAATCTAGTAAAACTAAAATTGATGGCATCCTACCAAACATAACTACTACCTCAGTAAGCAATGAGGTACTGAATGTGGCTCTGGAGCCTGATCTCTGTTTGAAGTGTTTTGTGCCAGTTTAGCCTTCTAAACTCTCAAAAATACTTTCTTCATCTAAGCCTTCAACTTGTATGTTGGATCCAATCCCGACAAAACTGTTTAAAGTAATATTTCCTATTATTGTTACCCCCCATTTTGGATATGATTAATTTCTCATTAGTGAATGGTTATGTACCAGAGGCTCTTAAGGTAGCTGTGATAAAACCCCTACTTAAGAAACCTTCTCTTGATCAAGAAGACTTAATAAATTACAGACCCATATCTAATCTTCCTTTTTTATCTAAAATCCTAGAAAAAATTGTTGCTAAGCAACTGAGAGTGCATTTGATGAATAATGACCTATTTGAAGAATTTCAGTCAGGTTTCAGAGCTCATCATAGCACTGAGACAGCTCTCCTTAAAGTTACTAATGATATTCTCATGGCCTTAGACAATGGGCTCGTGTCTATTCTAGTTTTGTTAGATCTCAGTGCTGCTTTTGACACAGTCAAACACAATATCCTCATTGAGAGGCTCGAACACACTGTGGGGATCAAGGGAACAGCACTAGACTGGTTTAAATAGTATTTGTCTGATAGATCCCAGTTTGTTCATTTAAATGACAAATCGTCTCCGCATTGTAAGGTTACTTGTGGAGTACCACAGGGTTCTGTACTTGGCCCAATTCTATTTACTATATACATGCTCCCTATTGGTAAAATCATCAGACAGCATGGTGTTAATTTACACTGTTATGCTGATGATACACAACTGTATTTATGTATAAATCCCGATGAATCCAGTCAGTTTGGTAGATTACAGGCATGTCTAGATGACATAAAAATGTGGATGACATTAAACTTTCTGCTCTTGAACTCTGAAAAGACAGAAGTTGTTATCTTTGGACCAGAACCCCTAAAAAAGAAATTCCTTAGTCAGCCACTTGACCTGGATAGAATCAGGTTGGCATCTGGTGACAATGTAAAGAACCTTGGTGTTATTTTTGATCAGGAAATGTCTTTCAAGTCTCATAT
>JAVLVB010000646.1:3510246-3521815 GCA_032876305.1 Orestias chungarensis
TAATTATCTGACCTCCAGCTACAAACAAGGTACTGCACTCAGAGCAGCGGCTTTGTGCCCTCTGGTGGCAACTATTGGAAACTACAGCTATAATAAAGCTGGTAAAATGATCAATAGTCTTTAAGTTATGTCTTAAAAAAATAAAAGACCATCAACAAACAATACTGACACCGTTTGAACCAAATTACGAATGAAAGAGTAAAAACTTAAATGCTCATTAAGTAAAGGGTTATACCTTATTTTATTTAATCATATTTATTCTCTGAATAAATCAACATATCCTGGAGTTTTAATTAAAAGATACAGAAAATGTTTAAAACAACTTAAGATTTTTCTGTTTCCACTAATTAAAGTTGTTTACACTCATTAATATTGGAGGATCACTCTGAATATTTCTGATTCTGAACTGAAACTGAAAAAGTAGGTCAATTATATTATTAAACCAAAGGATAACTATAAAAAGAACAATTATTATAATAAAGAGTTTAATCAGCTGCAACTTTAGGTTTCAAAGAAGAAACATTTACAACTAAAACAGTTTTAATTTAAGGGAAGAATGTAGTATTTACTAGTTTCTACCACTTTTATTTTGAAACAAATCACCGGAAATGAAACTTGCTGATTTTTTTCTCCACCTTTATTAAACCTGTATTTACCATGTGAGTCCACTAGAGGGCGACAGCCGCCCTGCTCCTGTATAAAGACAAGCTCAGTTTTCATGATTTCAACAGTTTTTATGTTTTAATATAAATATTTTCATGACTTTAAACATCAACATCTCAATGTTTCGACCAGAGTTGTAGAAGTTTGTTTCAGCTTTGTTGGACCTGAAGCTCCGTTAAAGTTTAGTAGCAATAATTTCTCTGAGGATGTTAGCATCGCGACTTCTTGTCTGTGTTATTATGTTTTTAAATAAAGATTTAAATACAAAGAAAGTAAATAAACAAATGCCTTCCTTGGTGAATTTGCACATAAATTACTGAATAAAGATCCTAATAAAACATGTAAATGTGCTTCCTGACATCTTTCTAAATAAAGAACTAATCAAACCATGTATGATATTTCCAACATGTTTATTTTCACCCATTAGACTCGGAAAAGAGTTAAATCAGCTGCTTTCTTAATAAAGGTTTCATGTTTCAGAGAGAAAATAACTTAAACTAAAACAACTTATATATATATATACTTATATATATATATAAGTATATATATAAGTATATATATAAATATATATATATATATATATATAAGTATATATATATATATATTTAAACATCCATCCATTTTCTATACCTCCTTGTCCCTATTGGGGTCGGGTGGGTCTGCTGGCGCCTGTCTCCAGCTTACAGCGAGAGGCAGGGGGACACCATGGAAAGGTCACCAGTCCATCGCAGGAAAACACAGATACATACTGGACAATAAACCACTCAGACTCACACTCACACCTAAGGACCATTTAGAGCCCAATCAGCCTAACAGTCATGTATCTGGACTGTGGGAGGAAGTCAGAGTACCCGGAGAGAACCCTCGCATGCAAAGGGAGAACATACAAACTCTTTGCAGAAAGACCCAAGGTGGAATTGAACCCAGAGCCTTCTTGCTGCATGACCCACTGCTCCACTGTGCAGCCGTATATGTAAACATTGTTCCCATAATAATTTATAATAGTTTTTAAGTAAATATTTTAATAACTGGATATTTTAATGTTTCAACCACAGACGTTTATTTTAGTTTTGTGAAGCTGAAGCTCTGCTGAGAGTTTAGTAATATCTGCAGTCATGATTCAGGTTTGTGAGAACTTCTTTATTCAGTCCCAGAATCCCAGCAAAAATGTGAGTTACAGTAAAAGTGACACGAAATATTAAATGTATTCAAATTTTGTTTATCAAAGATTAAAAAAGCAGCAAACAATGATTTTTGCTGACTTAACTATTAAAAAAATAAACAACAGGTTTGTATTTTGCTCCAACTATGTATTTAGAAAGTGTCTCAGTTCTGAGGGTTCTAACATTCGGGCCGGGTCGGGTCGTACTTCACCGTTCGTGTTCCTGAGCTGGACTGCAGCAGCGAGCAAAGATCTCACAGTCAGGATTCCCAGCTTTCACCAGTCTGGGTTTTATCTGATGTTTGTGACTGAATACTTGAGCAGAGCGCTGAGAGAAGAGTGAGATCACAACGATCAGAGCTGAGCAACATTCACTAGGTTAGAGTTATCGCTTCAGAACGTGGAGGTAAATGTTCATCTTCATTTTAAAGGAGAGAATCAGAACATCACAAAAGAAGAGAATAAAGGATTACTATGTTTTTGTCATAGTGGGACTTTCTAGCACTTTCACAGGTTGTCCACGAGGGACGACAGAGCATCATCCGGCTGGAGCAGCTCCTCACCTGGGCTCCTCTCCAGGTGATCTACGTTTGGGCTGATTGGGCTAAGCTGTTTATAAGGAGCAGGGATCCAGCTATTCTTCGCCTGAGTGTTTTTTACTCCTGGTAACGTTACCTGTTCCCAGCGCCAGTCTCTAGTCTTTTAGTATTTCTAGTAGTTTGATGTTTTGGTTTTCTTGTTACTTTGTTTCACCCGTGCCACCAGTAATTCCCTTTTTGTGCTCACCTCTTCATGTTTACCTCACTTGTGCTCATACCCGCTCCGTTCAGGATCCCCTGGATTTCACACCGCTCTGGTTCCTGCTCTCAGTGCTCAGCTCGATCTGCCCGCTCCAGCCATTCACCATCTGTCCTTGAATGCACCACCATGACCTGTATGGCCATAAGAAGCTTTCTAGAAGCTCAGAAATGATGAGCTGAGAATAAAGCTGCTGCTCTAAAGAGGTCAGATCATCAGTTTCAGAATAAAACAAGTAAAATTAATGAATCAAAGATAAATTAACTTCACACAAACACTGTTCTACAGAAAAATGTTCTAATATTTGTTCAATTCCTGCTAACAAACAAAATATCATTAAACATAAATTTAAGATCAGTGCTTATTAATAATCTATCAATAATCTATGGTTTAAAGTGAAGCCATGAATATTAGGAATGTCATAAAAAAGAGCAACAGTGAGAGATTTAGAGTTTTTTTTGCTACATTGGTCAATATCGGCACTGGTGTGATTCGGTTGTAGCATACAATCACACGTGCCGATATTCACTGATAAAGCACGACTTCGAGTGTGATATTGCAGTTCTACAAACACATTTTATCAGTTAGCAATATTACACTACAAAAGATTGTGATTTATTTGTTTATTTGATGATCTGTTGGCTCCGCCAAGACAAATAATCCCTCGACAAGGCTGTTGCCAGGCAACGTGTTACTGCTCTTAATGTACGACGAGACGCAGGTTTCCTTTACGGGTTTTATTCTTCAGGCAAACTTGAAATACCTCCCAAAACCCTGAAAACTAAAATACAAAATACACAGTATTAAAATGGCATCAGCTAAAACGCTAACAGAAATCAGACCATTACAAAAATAACCAAACAAAATCAGTGCAAAAACATCAATGCCCTTGATATGAAAATAATCACAAATTAGTGCTTGGAACTGTTACACACCCACCAAATCGCATCATCCTTAATGTATCCCTAACGCATCTCAAAACAAACTGTTGCAAGTCAAATATCAACCACGAACCGTAAATTGAAATATTACAAATTCGACTCTGCTTCAAGTAATGTGATGACTTTCTGTATAGGTCTATCAAGCAAGACTGTCCTAATTTTAGGTTTACCCTTTATATCATGTGTTGTGTTGCTAACTAGTAATTTGACCTTTCTCACCCTGCCGTCCGATAATGGGAAGACTTTGTGGACTCTGGCCAACTTCCACTCGCTGCGGGGGGCTTCATCATCCTGCAGGAACACAATGTCATTCACCATCAGATTTCTTCTTTTCTTTTGCCATTTCTCTCTTTGTTGTAAACTTAGTAGGTATTCCTTGCTCCAACGAATCCAGACTTCATTTGCCTTTACGAACTCTCCCGGTGGAGGAAGAATAACTGTGGACTTCATGGTAAGAGTGTGGTTCGGAGTCAAAGGTTCGGGAGCGGATGGGTCCTTCAGGTTCTCAACGGTAAATGTTTCTTCTTGAACCAGTTTAACAATAGAAAGTTCTGCTTCCTTTCTTTCTTCTAAACATGTACTCTCACACCTTTGTGTTCTTGGATCATCATCTTTAACTTCTCCCACATTGGTTTCTCTGTGCGGTAGTTCTTGCTACCATATAAACTTAGAACCAGAGAACCAATTTGAGCTCATGAGCTGCTCTTCCTTCAATCCTCGAGAGGCAAAGTCCGCTGGATTGTCCTCAGACGCAACGTGAGTCCACTGGTCAGGATCTGTGCTTGACTTGATTCTCTGTATTATGTTGACAAGCAGTTTAGGTTTTTCCTCCTTAAATGGCAATGGCATTTCAAGGTGACCATTGTCTCTTTGAGACACGTTTTCTCTCACCATGGACAAGAACTCGAGGTCATCTGGAGAGATGGGATCGTCTTCTCCAGCTCTTTCTGGGAAGTCTGACTCAAGGATCTTGATGATGTCTGAAGAAGTGATGTCTTTGACTTTGCATCTGTTGACGTAATGAACTTCAGCCTTCAGGTTGACAGCAGAATCGAAGTCTGCTGTAACTCGCATGGCAACTATGCGATGACTGATGCCGACAGCGTCTTCATACTCCCCACAGGGATTCCCATGGCCTACGATACTCCACCACAGGGCAGTATGTTGCACATAGGGCTAATTGGCTTGACCAGCCACGACTTCTCTTGGGAGCAATGTTTGTGGGCAGTTGTAGCCAATGAGAAGACCCACTTCACAGCTCTGCAAAGGTGCGATGTGTTCTCTCAGGTGTTCTAAGTGGGACGATGCCTCAGCGGTTTCTTTGGTGGGGTTGTGAGTTCTGTTGGCGGGAATGAAGTCACGTGTGTAGGATAGTAGTAAGGAAATTCTTCTGTCCGAGTTAAAGCCTCGAGCCTGCAAGTTCTTCACTCTTTGAGACTGTATTACTGCTGTTGAAGTCATAGTTGAGAGCATTAACTTTACCTGGTCTTTCTCTGTATCTAGAGTATTTGCAACTTCACTGAGTACAAACGTTGTATCAATCTGTGAGTCCAACAGGGCGTAAATGAGCACCTCTTCTGTTGTTTTAGTGGCAGATGAGATCCAGACAGGAACTATTGCAGCTGTTTGCACACAAGATTCATGTTGGATAACTCTGTGCGAAGTAGAGGTTTTGACTGTTTCTTTATCCTGCTCAGTTTGAGTCCTTTCCTTATTCTTTTCTTTATTTTGGTTGCTTGACTTGTCTTGACTGTGCTGGACTTGTGGTGTTCTTTGCCCTCCTTTGTCTCTTTCTTCATGCAGGCAGGTAGGGTGACGTTTCTTGCAAGTGCCACAGACACTCTTATTGCTGCAGGTCTTGGAGTGATGGCCTGCTTCAAGTCAACCGAAACACAGCTTCTTGCCTTGGATGAATTTAACTCTGTCTGAAACTACATTTTCCAAGAGCTTTCTGCATAAATGCAAGGTGTGGCCGTTTTTTTTTGCAGAACAGACATGTTTTGGCGGACTGCTCAATTGAACTTGTAGTTAAAGTTTTTGCTTTAACATTCGGCTGCTTCTGCTTGTTGCTTGCTGGTTGCTTTGCTTCTCTTGAGAGGAACGTGACAAACTGATTTCTATGTCCATGACTTTCCGGTTCCATCTAACCGTTAGCCAGTCAGGTAACTTTGCAAGAAGCTTCCTGTTTTCATTGCAATCATTCAAGATCTCCAGTGCTCTGATATGTAGCATAGCAGCTTCACAACTGTGAAGAAAGTCGGCAAACTCTCTGAGCTCAATGTTGTCTTTGTCTCCAATCCTGGGCCATGCGTGAAGCTTATCTCGGTATGCTTTAGCGACTATAAATGGGCTTCCATATATCTCTTCCAACAGCTCCCATGCAGCAGCATAGGCTGACTCGGTTCCGACAAGGAAGTAACCATCGAGTGCATTCTTGGCTTGTCCACTTACATATCTGCGAAGGTAGTATATCTTCTCCCTCTTGCGGATATTCTTCTGGTCAATCAACGATTCAAATGACAACTTCCAGTCACTGTACTTCAGCGGATCACCAGTGAATATAGCAGGTTCAGGAACAGGTATTCGATTCGCACTCATTGCATCCGAAAGCATTTTACTGAGCTCCAATGTGGTTGGATTAGCTGATATAGCTGTTGGTTACAAAGCTTGAGGTGCAAATGCCTGAGGACCTCTCACAGGAAGTGATGCCTGACGATCTGCTACTAGTTAATCTTGAGGCTCTTCATGGACATTTAGCCCTTGGTTGTACACTTGACATTTTGCTTGCGCAGCATTGAGCTTTTCATTGTATTCTAAATCTTTTTATCTTTAAACGCTTTTCTTCAAGCTTGGCTTTAATTTCAGCTCCCTCTTCTTCTCTTTTAATCCTCCACTGAATTTCTTCTTGTTCCTTCTGTTGGCGTCGCTTCATTTCTGCTATCTCCTGAGCTGCAATCCTCCTGTTCGCTTTTGCCTCCAGATTCTGCAATTCCAATTGTTCTCTTTGTTGTTCTTCCAACACTTTCAGAACAGCTTGGCTTGCTACAGCCTCTGCGGCCGCTTCTTGTTGCTATGTGGAGGATGCATTTGAACACTCTGAGGGGCCCTTAAGAACAGAAGTGACAGAATCCAATTCACTTGGAGTGGAGTTACAAAGACAACCACCCTCCAGACAATCTGGCTCATCTTCATGTGGGTGCTTCCCATCCAGGTAAGCTGTGGCTTTGGCAACAATAAAATCGAATGTTTCTCGTGTGTCTTGGTCTGGAGATGAGACTCTGTGCAGGTCTTCATAGACACGGTGAAGGTCTCCTGAAAGGCCCTTGATATCACAAATGATATCTTGCAGTAGACACTCTGAAAATGTTTCTGTTGTCTGTGATAGCGCCTTCTTGGAGAGTTTTACCTGTGTTGTCCATTTATTGTAAGTGTAACTGAATCTGTGTTTAAGTGTTTTAATTTTATCTTCTTGCATAGCTTTTCCCTTCTCTGTCAGGGTACGGGTACGCGTCTTTGTGGCTTTTGTTTTTCTGCTCGCTGGGATTCAACGTTGCTCTCATCATCTTCTGATGGCAGGGATTCAACGTTGCCCGCATCATCCGTTGGCAGACGTTCAAGGACTTCACTTCTATCATCAACTTGTCTTACCTTAAGTTTTGTCTCACTAGAATCTGACATAGTTAAGCTGTAGTAAATGTTAACTGAGTTGTAAACTCAAATACTCAGTGTAAAGAATGTATTAACAGTAACTGTAATACGTGGATATAAATAAAGCTTGCTTTAAGCAGTAACACCTACTCTGATGTGCCTAGTGTCTTTCAGCTGAAATGAAATAATATATGCTGAAATACAAAATACAAAACATCAGAAGGCAAATAAGCTTCAATGTAAATTACCATAACATATCCTCTAAAGTGTCACGTAAGGTCCTCCATACAAAATACTTTCACTCTCAAAACAAAAGCATTTAACTTAAAATGTAAATGTGTAACATTAAACTTAAATAATGAGCTTCAGTAACCTTAGATGCAAGACTCAAATGCAAAGCACCAAACAGGAGTAAAAAGTAGCATTACAACACACAATGAAATCAGCTTCACTTAGCTTAAATCTTTAAATGAATACTTGAGAAGTCGTTTCTTACAAAGACCCTTCTAGTCAACTCTTATCTGCATATCCTCGCAGTGTTACATGCCCACGACCTGTACCACTGCTGCGATGCACACTGGACACGAGCAGGCTGCAGGATCTTGCTTCGCCAGTCTTGGGATACCTTCACCTCCGATGTCAATTAACAGTCGCGAGTTTTTACTGTTACTCCTCTCAATGCACGACGAGACGCAGCTTTCCTTTACCGTGAAAACTAAAATACATAATACACAGTATTAAAATAGCATCAGCTAAAACGCTAACACAAATCAGACCATTAAAAGAATGAATAAACAAAATGAAAACAAAACAGACCTCGTTGGCTGCGTGCATGAAAAGAGAAAAGTAATATCCTTCGTATCTTGTCCTTACTCTTGGAAGTAGCTTTTCTGTGGCCGACTCCTTGACATATTAATGTCCCTCTGGAGTTTAGCCGGCCAAGTTCACTCTTTGTGGTTGAAGTCATAGTTGAGAGCATTAACTTTACCTGGTCTTTCTCTGTATCTAGAGTATTTGCAACTTCACTGAGTACAAACGTTGTGTCACTCTGTGAGTCCAACAGGGCGTAAACGAGCACCTCTTCTGTTGGTTTAGTGGCAGATGAGATCCAGACAGGAACTATTGCAGCTGTTTGCACACCAGATTCATGTTGGATAACTCTGTGCGAAGTAGAGGTTGTGACTGTTTCTTTATCCTGCTCAGCTTGAGTCCTTTCCTTATTCTTTTCTTTATTTCGGGTGCTAAGTCACACGCACGCACACCGCGACTACCCATAAAAATGAAAGTTTTTCCTCCAACACAGGCAAGCACAGAAAAATAACCAAACAAAATCAGAGCAAAAACATCAAAACCCTTAGTATGAAAATAATTACAAAAGAATGCTTGTAACCGTAACACCATATATGACGTTTTTTAGAGACATTCATTTTCGGACTCATTTGCACGTTTTCATTTGGAGGATGTGTTGAATCTTCATCAAGTAACTGTTAACATCTTCAGCTTGGAAATTGTCTCAAAAGAAAAACCTCCATCTGCAGGAAACATTTCATGTTTCACTCGGTTCCAACAGTTAACTGATAACAAGTTTATTCAATCTCATTCATTAAGTCACTGCAGACAAACACGGAGGGAAATTTCAATAAAATGACCAACAGTCATTTTATTAGCACCACGGACAGCTCACTGGCAAAACTGATGAGCAGTTGGAAACTTAATTTGTTTTCGGTCTCTGTTAAATCCAGGAATAGTTTGACTTTACCTGAGTACAGAAAGGTTTCACTGTCAGGCTCCAAACCTCTTAAACTAAAGCAGGATGTGAGAAATATTGAGGCAGAGCTGGTTCAAGGTTGTTATAAAACCTTGATCAGAATTTATTTGGAGCCCCCTTTTTTAAGAAATCTTCAACAATAACTTCATTTTATTACAGATTTCCTTCACTCAGTATTTTGTGAACAAGCTGAGCTCAAACACAGAGAGGATTAAACTCCGCAACAGATTCAAAATTTGCAACACAACAACCTATTATTCTTTGTACTTACACAAAATTAACTTTATAGTTCTTTTAAATTGTATTTTTATTTTTCTTTAAGCTATAATAATAGTCAATCTATATTTGTCACATACATGGTCATACACAGTACAACTGCAGTGAAAAACTTATTTGGTGTAACCACACCAAGGCAGCCTACTTTGCTGCGCCAGGTAGGCAGTAGTACAGAGGGTCTTGCCTAAGAACCCACACTGGGTGTATTTTGCCTCAGGCTGGATTTGAACCCATGACCATCCAATTGGAAGTCAGGTGATATACCACTTGAGCTATCCAGCCTCAAATAAAATTTTATATCTTCATTCTGGGATCAAGAATGAAGAGATTGGAGAGATTGGATGCCTGTGTGAAAAATATTGAGTGACTAAGTCTCATGACAGACCCTTTTAGTGGAGTCTGCATGGCCCCTCTCTTCCTTCACTTCCTATTTACTATCTGACTTTTGACCTGAAAACATAAATGGAGGAAGCAAATGGAGCAAACATTTAGGTTACCCAGTGTCTTTAAATATGTAACCGTAATATTGTGACTGTGGAGGTCAAGAACTGAGAGAAGGGGAGAAAGTTTAGATGTCAGTAAACCTGAAACTGGTGCTTTGGTTCTTGGTCTTCTAGAGGATCTCAGTGAGATTGGTTTCAATGTTTAATTCAGATGAAAGCTTGTTGTATTGAAACAGTAACTGATGTGGTTTAGATCTAATTTTCTTCAAGATCATCTGTGGAGTTTGATCTGTTTGAGGTGTTGCACTTTTTACTTTTTAGTAATATCTAGATGTTCTAACATGTATTAATGGGACGTCTGTGTTACTAATAACACTAATTTTTACTACCTTTTAAGACTTTTACTACCTTACATACTAACAAAATATGGAACTATAGATTGGGAGTTCTTCAACTGTTGGTTAGAGCAAAATGTGGCACCAGAAGTAAGTAAAGAGGAGAAACACGCCTCAGTTATTCCTTGGTTTGCAAACTTATAAAACAGTGTAATGTTCTAAGAATAATGGGTCAGGTTATTTCTTGGCTGAACGTGTTCTGACCCAAACACAATTTCTATTAATTCATTTATTTTGATTTTATTTATTTAATTTTGAACAACAGAAATACATTAAAAACTCTCATCTGTGTGCACAGCGTAAATTATACACCTCCTTCTTAGATTGAATACATCTATTTATCAAATTTGACCATTTTACTGCTATATAGTAGTTTTATGGTGAGCTAGAGACGTGTTCTCTACCATGGAGGCTGGAAGAAGGTTTACTTTTGTGCTTTTGTTTATCTCATGTCTACTCTGCTAATATTTTACAATTTTACCATATAAAGTTTTGTTTTTACTAAAACCTTTAATATCTAATAAATCAGGTGGTTTAATTGTTGGAAGGTTCCTCTACAACCTCCAGCAGAACCAGGCTCAGTATAAGCAGCCATCTGCCACGACCGACTGGGGGTTTGAAACGACAGAAAGCTAAATTAGAAGCACAGGATACCGAAATAAAAGAGTTTATAGCAGAATTTGTAGAACGTCACTGGAAGCATCTCAGCCCATGTTCTCATCCAAGAAGCTGTCTCAGCTAACAGAACGCCAGGCCAGGTGTGGTTACTATGGAGAGAAGAACACTAAGAGAAAACAAAAGGTTAACAAGGTTGAAATAACGGTAACTAAGTAGATTGGACAAAGGAAGAAAGTAGTAGAGAGAGAAGTGGTCAGATTGTCCTCCAGCAGTCTAAGCCTATAGCAGCATAACTATAGAAAAACTTAAATAACTTAACCCCATAGAGTGAGACATGAAGAAGGTAGAGCAAAGGAGAACCGTCTGTCAAGACCGAGTTCCACCCCCAACCGGATTAGGCTGTCTTCTCTACCTCTTCCTAACTATAGACTTTATCAAACAGGAAGGTTTTAAGCCTAGATTTGAAACTAGACAGGGTGTCTGCCTAACGGACTAAAGCTGGAAGCTGGTTCCACAGGAGAGGAGCCTGATAACTGAAAGATCTACCTCCCATTGTGCTTTTAGAGATTCTAGGAACCACCAGTAAACCTGCAGTCTGAGAGCGAAGTGCTCTGTTAGGGACATAAGTAGTAATCAAATCTCTGATATACGATGGAGCTTTATTAGTGAGGGCTTTGTATGTCAAAAGAAGAATCTTAAAATCTATTCTAAGTTTGACAGGGAGCCAATGAAGGAAAGCTAAATTTGGGGAGATATGATCTCTCTTTTTAAGCTTCATCGGAACTCTTGCTGCAGCATTTTGAACCAACTGTAGACTTTTAACTGCATTTTGTGAACTTCCTGCTAATAAAGAGTTA
>JAVLVB010000646.1:3521915-3540073 GCA_032876305.1 Orestias chungarensis
CAATTGAAAAGCGTAACTATAATTATGTACTGAAAACTTATGGTGGGAAAAATGTACCCTGACAAACTTCTCGTTCGGTCCTTCTTTCTCTCCCCACTGTGGCTGCATTGGAACCTTAAGCTCTAAGTTCAACAGTTAGACTGGGTGTTTTTAGTACAAAAATTTGTACCTTTACCCTCAAAAATCTTTAACAAAAATAAAATAACCACACCTAAACTCTTAAGGCTTTGTCTGTCCGTACGTTTTCCATCAATAGATGAAACATTTTTACAACATTTCAGAAAAAAATTAGTAGTCTCTACTTCACCTGCTCGTTCTTTTATACAATAATATTCTGAAGGAACCTCAGTCAATAAACAGAGAACAAAGACAGTGGATTTATTTAGAAGCATTATGTTTCATTTACAGGCAAAAACAGCTATTAAATTACAATACAAAGACGCAAATGTTTAGTCTAATCAGTAAAGTCCAACAATCTTTTACTTGTTATATTCCAACAAAAGTTTTAAAAACTTTTTAATTTAAAGAAATGTGCAAGTAAGATCAAATTGCGTATTAGGAATAGAAAAGTACGTTCCGTAAACTCTTTTATGCATAAGAGATAAAAGGATGTTTCCAGGGGGAAAAAAAAGCTGATCCTGATTTACAATCACTGGGATCATTAAATTCTGCTTGGATTCTGGAATATTAGTAAAGGTTTTAGGTCTGAAGTTAAATGATGATGTAACTAAATCAAATTTGTAAGACAAGGTACCAGTGCCTTACCTGGTTATTATAAATGAATGTGATTTCAAACTGAAGGAACATTTGCTTCGGTTTTCTTCTATTCACTTGATACTGCATTTTCACATTTGCTAAACTAATGCCAAATGTCTTTACCTCTCCTCAAATCAGAATAACAACAGTGGACAATCATGGTACCAGTTACATGATATCATTGTACAGTAGTATGCAGTGTTGTTAAATAAGTTTAATCAGCTGCTGCAGTCATGCTTGTGTGCTAACTAGGTTTCATCTTCACTGTCAGGATCAGCCGCCTCCTCTGACAAGAAAATGGGATTGGTGGCGCGTTTTTTCAGATCCTCCATGGTCATCTCTCTCATCATTCCATCTGAATCAAGCTGCATGGGCTGGATTAAATTGGTCCTACAAAGAGTCAGGACAGTGTGTTAGCACAACAATGGCAGCTGTGCAAAAACAAATTGTTAACATAAATAATGTTGCTACCAATTACATGCAGTAGCCATCTAGACAAGGAGAAGATGCTTTTCTGAAGTTCATAGACAACGTCACAATTGAAAGGATACAGGACATAAGTGACCCAATGTGCCTCAGCCAGTCTGATAAAAGTTTCACATTATGGATATGCAGATCAAAACACTTTGAAAGAAAGCCGCTAAGACAGGTGGTAGGAACAGGAAATGGCATAAATCATGTAATAAAGTGACCAGTAACTGTGTATTGATAAATAGAAATCTGCTAGAGTTGCAGTGTGAGACCTTGACAATCTATCAAACATGTTGACCAGCTTCATGGCCTCATGCTCCTTTTGCTCCTCTGTCATTCCTTCCATAGGGTTAGGCTGCTCCTCTTCCACAACGCCCGTGATCAGGTTTATACTGGGAACAACAAGAACAGAAAGGTGAAAAAACTAAATACAAAAGATACAAAAAGTTATAATTAAAAATCATTAAAACAATTTGTCCGTCCAAGCATTTTCTTTATTTAGTTAATGGTCATGGAAGAGATGGTGCCTCTCTCCAGCAGTCATCTATCAAGTGACTTATTGTTCTTTATTTATTATAATACATTCAATTAAATATCAGGATTTTAAAAAATACCCCCAAGCTACTACGGTGTTTTTTGTAAAATATCTATCCTTACATCAAAGAGTGGGGATAAAATGCATGCAAGTGAGGCACATGTTGTCAACTTGGACTCTCAGAGGAATGGCAGAACAGAGACCAGCAGGTCAACCTCGACAACCTCGAGAACTTGGACATTAAGTTTGGTCAAAAAGAAAGAAGTTGCCCACTATGGTATCACCGACCAGTTCTTAAGAAGGAAGGTAGAAGTGGTTTGTGCCAACCAACTGTGTTAATGAATTACCTCGCTACATTTACTCACCTCCATTAAGGCTGGGAATGACTACGGAGTAGTGCTTCTGACCATCTTTTCAAATTCGTCGATATTAACCTTTGTGGTTAGTAAAGGACCCAGGTGCAAAGATCTTCTCTGAAGTTGGCCGTTTAGTAAGAATGAAAATGCATTAAAGCAGTCACAGCGGAGAACTAAGGTAGGCGACGTTAGAATCCAGCAAAGACTGACTACAGAGGAGTTCATTACAGAAGATATGCTGGCGCAGCAGATTGTAACTTGTCTTGAACTGAACGTAGTATTTACAAGACATACTTCGATTGGATGAAAAAGGTGGCTAGCAGAGTGACAAAGTCAAGCACGAGCAGAGTGAGGCGAGAAAACGAGCAGTTTGTCAGAGTTGATCGTGTGTCCGAGCAGTACCGTACAAGCGTGTGTGAGGTTTGTGCGCACGTGCTTTAAGATGATTGCTTCTCTAGCAAATGTGTGCCCTGAAATAAGTATCACTGCGCGTTCAACCTGGTGGCACAAAATTCCACCCATATTTTCACATTAATGCCCAGCGTTTGGAGTTCTTTTGTTGTCATCCCGGAATGATGGAAAGATCCAGTTTGATTTGCTTCACTTGGTGTTTAACAGTAGCGGTGAAACAGACCCTAACAGTGAACGTATTATGTCGCCGTGTCGGCAGGAAATGGTCCGACAGTCAATCAAACGGATTGCTTACCAAAGTCCCAAAACAAAATTTTTACAGATTTTGAAGCTCGGTAAAAACATAAGGCGCACCGGATTATAAGGCGCACGGCCGAGTTTTAAGAGAATTTAAGGCTCTTAGGTGCGCTTTATAATCCGACAAAATACAGTACATTAAAAACGAACAACTAAATACTAATAATAAAAGGCTGGACTTATGCGAATCGTGAATTTAAAAAAATAGTCAGAAGCCAAACAGAAGAAACCGGAAGAAAATAACAAGGGATTATTACATAAACAACATTTACAACACAAATCTAACGGCTCTTGTTTGACCCAACTGAAAAGTGTCCATGCTTGACAGGTGCTGGAGCAGCTTTGCATAGAACACCTTCACACCTTGAACACCAAACAACCTCCACAGATAGATATCATCTAATGTTGTGTTACAGTTCTGCAGCGGTTCACATGCAAGCAACTTTTCTGACTTACCATGCCAATGTAACAGTGTTTTTATGATACTCACTGGGGCTTTGCTTCTCTGTACTCTTCAGTCTCGGAATCTTCATCTTCAGAGTAGATCCCAGATTCTCTGCCTCCTCGGAGCAGTCCCCTGGCAGCCAGCAGACCTGCAGCGTTACCGTATCCAGTGTACTTGATGAACCTTGAAACTAAACACAGACATTAACATTAAAATGGTTGCACTTCACCCTGATTAAAATAGATCTTGGTAATGACTTAGGATGTGCATATTCTACATGATTTGCTGCCCAAATTTAAACCCGATTCCTTCTAGAATTCTGACATTATCACAATTTACGTTGGGGAAGTTACCACTGAGTATCTTTACCCCCTTCGCCACAGGAGTGGCTTTAACCAGTTCTCCCTCGGTCTGCCCCGCCCAGATTCGTCTCAGTTATCAGATCCTGCATGGTTCCTCCCAGCCTTTCTTAACCACTTTAGTGGCAGTAAAAACCGGGCCAAATCTTGTTATTTTATTGGCATTACTTAAATGGCAAGTGATTCAAATCACTGCATGAGCAAGGACTGACCTTCCAAACGGAAAACAATAACTTCTAACATCTCAGTGAGAAACTCACTGCTATGGAGACACTCCAAACTTGGGTAGAACCCGATCAAACACCGACCAGTTAGACCGACACTTTACAATGAAGAAGCGACTCTGATCCCCAAGCAGGTGCAGTTGTTGTGATCCCCAGTTTTTCAGATATGGAACAACAAATCTGTCCTTTCATTATCTGATGACTGTGAATGCTATGTGGCGTGTCCCCAACTTTAGCAAGTGGTTGCATCCATCTCCTGTTGTGACTGGTGTCTGTTTCGATCTGACTTTGTAGGTTGAAGTCTTTAGGCTTTAGGCCTAAGTTATTTTATAAAGCCTACAGAGACTCTTGTTTACTGATGATCATCTAACCTGCATTCCCTACTTGGTTTTGATTTTCAAATAAAAATCAAAACCAAAAATCTTGTTATATACATCAGACATGTATTGCGTAGTTATAAAGTTATGAATCATTGCAGTCAACAGATAATTGTCTTACCACTTTCTTTGCAGAGCACAAAGAGGAATTCAGCAGCACAATCCTTGACATCAGTGTCAATGTGTGTCATTAGACAAACTAATTTATTCCTGATAGCATTGCCTACTTCTGGTCTGTTTTTAACATCCCGCAGTGGAGGCAGCACCTTAACAAAACAAAAGCAGAAGAAATTTCCCAAGTAATCAATCATGCTCATCAGTAAGATTTTTGCCTCAGCCTAATACAGACTTTTGACCTGAGGAATTTCCTGGTCTCTCGATGGATGCGGGAACTCTCAGTCAGTAAGAGTAGAGGTGGTAGAAGAGTCTCTTTCAGCTTATGGCCCTGAGAAAAAGACAAACAATTAGCTCCTAATTAGCTGTCAGTCTGATTTTTTTTAATTAGATGTAAAAGAGTACATCCACAGCTAAAGTGGTGTACTTTTGCAGTACATATCTTTACTTTGACCATCTTAAGGCTTCTATGGTTTAATGAAATAAAGAGTATGGCTATGGCTCTCTATGGGTGGCTGTCCTCATTGGTATTGGTCATTTGCAATTCTCTTGCATGTCGTAGTAAAGAGGTAGCAGATGCAACAATTTTATTAAGTGTAGTTAAATACATTTGATTTGTGCCAACCAACTTAAGCTAGAGAAGTATTGATAAGCATAGTCATAGTTTAAAATCACCACAAAGCACATATGATATTTCAAGATTTGAAGATATTCTTTCCTGTTTAAAAACTTTGTTGGTCTTTTCCCAACAACATGCAAATTATCTCAAACCTTCTATTTAAGCTTTCCAAGTAACTTGGTGCATTTATGATTCACCTTAAGCAAGAGATCAACCTCATATTTTGTTAACAGGAACACTATTTTCCGCCATCGCGAATATTTTTCAGTTGTAGCGGCTTTCAGGCAGTTGTTGTGTGCATGTGCACTTTTAAAGAACACAGCAATAACTACTGAAGTGGCGTGTGAATTAAAGAATTTTTATGTCTACTGTAACTATACTACAGTGTACATAGATATCTGATTAAACAGTTGTGGTGTAAATGTGTTAACGCTTAAATTCAAACAGGGACTTACGACTAGTGTACATGGTTGCCCTCTTTGTGTTAACTAAGAGAAACTTTAGTATTCCTAACCCTTTGAAACCATTGTACTGGGTCCTAAGAGATGGATTAAACAACTAAGAGCGATAAATCCAATATCTGCAGTGCTATCATACACGATCAAGTCTTTTCTCCAAGAATCCCAACAGCATGTTGACGGCATCCATGTTGACTCCCATGTATTCAATGGAGCCATGTTCCACTCTGGGCAATAACAGAACATCCAAACAAGGCAGTGGCAGATTCCCCAGTAAATTCACAGTATGGCTGAGAACACAAGGAGAAATGCAATGAGAACTTGGACTCTTCATATCTAAAGGAAGAAAAGAGTACATTATCAGACCTGCGGAACTCTTCAGTCCTCTCCTCTCCATCTGCTCGGCTCATCAAACAGTATCTCAAGAGAGCGCCCAAGTTTCTGTACTCCGCTGCTTCTTCCTTCGCACATATAAGACATACACACAGACACATAGAGTCACCTCAAGGACTTTGTACACAATTCCCCTCATGTAATCTTTGTTTCTATTGCATAATTCCTACCTAACCAGTACATATCTAACCTAAACTCAGTTTGCATCTGGGTTCTAAATTTAACCCAAAACAGTTCTTATGCTGCGTTCACACCAAACTCGTTTTGGGTGTCAAAACACTTCAACTCGGACAGGTGTGTATTTTGTACATTTTTAGAGGCAGATATTTGATACACCTCTGAGGCACGTCAAGAGCTTTCACACTTTCAAGCTCTCATCAACGGTCTCTTTTTACAATGGTAGATGAAACTGAGAAAGCGGCTTGGATCTATTTGATAAGATTAGGTGTTGAAACTCCAGCTTTTCGAGCGTTAGACATATCTGGAGCATTTCTGGCCGCGCATAGACTTTACATGCAAATCAGACGCTCCAGATGCGTTCGGTGTGAACGAAGAATTATGGGTCCCAGGGTTTTATGAGCGTTGGGTCTTCACAATGTAGTGTATGTTGGGAAAATGGACCTTACAAGGTGAGAAATGCTACATAGAGGAACCCACACAAACACACACACAAGCAACAGAAAGTTTGCCCATGTGTTCACAAAAGCCCTCATCTCTTATGGGGTTAAGAGTTGACATGAGAACAGAAGGTTATTTAATGTCATTTGTTTGCAACATTACCGACGGAACTGTCGCTCTTTTAATGGTAAACGTTTCCTTTTGCGGCCAGAAACTCATTAGGAAAGCAAGCACAAACAAATGGAATGAGACTTAAACCTGACTTCCTAGTGGCTTTGTCGGTTTACCAACAACAGGGACTTAAAGATTCTCCAAAGTGGCACTTTCCTCCTTACCTCATCAGCCTTGCGTCGGTTTGTGTCAAATGTGATGTTGAAAAGTATTTTCAGTATTTCCATAGCTAGATCTGTCTGCTGCCTGCTAAGTGGGGGCAGTTCCTCAGGTGGAAAACATTCAAACCCGACTCTAGCTGTCACCAGGGGATCTGGCCAACACAGACACAGGGTGGTTTCCAAATGGTTGCCTATGACACAAAGGACAAGGCATGGTCACTTCATCTTCATCGTAACGAAACCATTTTATTTATAAAATTATTCGCAGTAATATTTTCACGGCATAAAATATTATCATTCACACAAATGGCTTGTGGCTTCATGATTTTGATCTATTTTATTGAATTTTTTACTTTTCAGGGTGGTTTCAAGAGGGTTTTATTAGCAGAAATACACAACACCCACTTTTTAGGTTGAATCCTGACTGATCATAAGCCATTCTTTTTTATCTCCAGGTTTGAAACAAGTGTCAATAGGATTTTAGTGGTGGTAGGATCTGGACGGTTGTTGTGTTCAGATCTTTTGGGCACTTTTGCTAATGGCTGTTGGCTACTGTTAAACATGTGCATCTGAGTAACAGTATGTATGCTGGTTTGACAAATATGCAAATATGTGGAAGAATGGGTCTTCCAGATTACAAATAAAGGCTCAGGATAAAGCCCAGCCTCGTCCGGCACAGTTTGAACTCTATAGATTGAAGTTGGGGGCCCAGACAGCTGCAGCTGAAGCCTCATATTGACAGGGGAGCCAGACTGCGCCAGCTGGAGTTACAGGTTCAAACTTCAAGAAGCTCTTACCAGGTTCTTACCAGTGCTCAAAAACATTGCAAAGCTGCAGAGAATGATTTGATGGATTCCCTGTTGGCTCAGACTTTGGCTGAATATTGGCTTGCAAACCCAGAGGGAACATAAAGAGGAATCAAAGGATGCTGCTGAGAGCACCTCAACTGGAGTTGCCAGCAACACACGAGAGCCTCATTGCTGCTCAGAAATTAGACTCCTTGCCAACAGTATAATCAGATGGAGAAGGAACATGTTCTGATGTGTTGTTTGTCAGATTGTTGTGTTACTTGGATATCATAATAACGTATTATTCCATGCACATGAACATCCTGTTTGGTGATTTAGGAGTTAACATTTAAACACTCAACCCTTTTTTTTGCACGGGTTGAAAAGTTTTGTCGCACTTGCAAAACATGCTAGGTTGCAGGGAAGCCAAACAATTTTTTTCCAGTTGCCCCTCTCCATCCTATGACACTACTTGGTGAGCCTTTTGGTCAAGTCCTTGTAGACTGTGTTGGTCAATTACCAAAGAATTGTAACCAGTTTTAACTGACTGCTATTTGCATTTCAACATGTTTCCTACTTCCACTTAGTAGAATAACCCCAACTCTTGTCTTCAAAGCGTTTATTAAGTTCTTCACCTCCTTTGGTTTACCAAAAGTAGTTCAGTCAGACACAGAAACCAAATTTCTGTCAAGCAGCCAAGCAAATTATATTTAAATCATAGATACATCGTTACAAATCAGTTTGAAAAAGTTTCCAATCTAAGGAACCCCAGCAGATTGGATCGAGTCATTGACTTGCAGCATTCACTCCTCCCGAATCAGCAGACTGAAACAATGGCTTGTGTTGTCGTTGACTTTACAGCAATCCCTCATACTGAGCATGCATATAGCAACAGTAGAGAGGAAAAACTCCCCTTTAACAGGAAGAAACCTCCAGCAGAACTTGGCTAAGTACAAGCAGCCGAATTCCACGACCGACTGGGGATTTGAAGAGACAGAAAAATAAAATAGATGCAGAGGAAACTGAAAAAAAGTAGTTTATAGCAGCAGTTGTAGAGCGTTGCTGGCAGCATCTCAGCCCATGTCTAGACAGACGGTTCTCCTTTGCTCTGCCTTCTTCATGTCTCACTCTGCAGGGTTGGGTTATTTAATCTATTTCTACAGTTATGCTGCTAAAGGCTTAGGCTGCAGGAGGACAATCTGACCACTTCTCACTCTGCTACGTTCTTCCTTTGTCCAATCTGCTTTAGTTACCTTTATTTCAACCTTGTTAACCTTTTGTTTTCTCTTAGTGTTCTTCTCTCCATATACCTGGTCTTGCTGCACCTGGTCTGGCGTTCTGTAAACTGAGACAGCTTTTTGAAGGAAAACATGGGCTGATTTATAATGATGTATCTATTATTTGAATTGATTTTCTTGTAAAGTGCCTTGATTATATCAAAATCATGTGAAATGCCACACTTTTGCACAGATTTCCATAAAGTCAATGCAGTTACAGTGCCTGGTTCCTTTCCCTTATCCTATGTTGAAGACTGTGTCGACAGGGTTGCATCTGCGGTTCATGTTAGTAAACTAGACCTTCTTAATGGTTTTTGGCAAGTTGGGTAATTTCCGCTTTTGCTACATCTCATCACTTGCTACAATATATAGTGATGCCATTGAGGATGAGAAACGCTCCTACAACCTTCCAGAGGAGGATACCAATTGTATTATCTAAGGTGGAAAACTGTAAGGTTTATCTTGGTGATGTGGTTGTCTTTTCTTCCTACTGGTCTGAGCATGTCTGCCACTGAGTTCGGCAAGGGCAGAGTGACCTATCTTGGAAAGAAAACTGAACAAGTCTGGGCCCGACTCATCAGTGCATAGGATAATGCCATACTTACTTTGCCTGTGCCAACAACCAACAGTGCTTTTGTGAAAACTTTTCTGAAGTGGAAACACCACTGACTAACCTGTGCAGCCCAAAGTTACCCTCAATTTGGTGTTCTAAATGCCAACAGGCTTTTGAAATTGCTAAAGGTATTTTGACTAGTGCGTCTGTTCTTGTTGCTCCAGCCCTTCAAGCTTAAAGTTGATGTCAGTAAGGTTGGGCCTAGAGCTGTTCTCCTATAAGATGATAGCCAAGGGGTGACACACCCTGTCTGTTTATTCTGTAAAATGTTTAGTATTTATCAAAAATTTTATTAAAAAATTAAAAAACAGGCTCTGGCAATGCTTATGGCTCTTCAACAATTTGATGTGTATGTGGGATCCACATCGAGACCTTTGGAGATCTTTACTGAACAAAGCCCTCTTGTGTTCCTCTCCCATATGTTTAACAGCAATCAACAACTCATGGGGTGGGCTCTAATTTCTCAAAATTATACTATGGAAATTAAGCACAAAAAAGGATTTGACAACATTGTGGCAGAAAACCTCTCACGAGTGTGATTGTACTCAACTGTAACAAATTCCAATGTTTGTTCTAATGGATAGGAGTTTTATATCACTAACGTGGAGGTTTTTGTTTTTGCCTTTAAGTAATACCCTGTTCTGTTTTAGGCTCCGCCTCCAAGATTGGGTGCTGCTTACTGGGTCCTCAAGCAATCAACAACCACCTGCAGATTATTTGACTGACTCTAACGCTGCATATCAGTTAAGTTGGAATGCCTTCTTGACCATTTGAACCAATATAAACAGGGTATTAAAAACTAAGATGCCGGCGCGCAGTTGTGCAGTGGCTTCTCACGCTCCTAAGGAACACCCTGATTTCAGTTCTTTTTACGTCGGTCTAGAGACTAATTTCATGCGCCTCATGCGTATGAGTTATAGCAGGGCGGAACTTTGTAGTATTAACTATGTTCTGGGGCATATCAGCAAGTGTGCGGAGGATGTCACCACCACCAAGACTGTGACTTGCTACCCGAACCAGAAACCCTGGCTGAATGCAGAGGTGTGTCCTCTGCTGAAAGCCAGGGATGCACTTTCAGGTCTGGTGACTCACAAGAGCTCAGGAGGGCAAGAAGAGAGCTGACTGCAGGAGTTAAGAGGGCAAAAGCTACAAATGCTCAGAAAATCCAGGGATACTTTTCCTCCCTTGATCCACAGAGCACGTGGAAGTGCATTACAGACTATAAATCCAAAGCTCCACAATGCCCCAAAGACCCCTCCCTGCCTGAGGTTCTCAACAAATTCTATGCCCGGTTTGAGAACCCTGACACCCTTCCCAGCACCAGACTCACGACTTCACCAGAAGAAGAGCCCCTCAGTGTTACTCCAGCAGAAGTAAGGAGGACGCTGAGGAGGATCAATCCCCGGAAAGCTGCTGGCCCAGACAACATCCCCGGACGGGTGCTGAGAGAGTGCGCGGACCAGCTCTCAGACGTGCTGGCGGACATCTTCAACACCTGCCTCATCAAGGCAGCTGTCCCCACCTGCATAAAGACCGCCACCATCATCCCGGTCCCGAAGAGCTCTGCAGTGACAGGTCTGAATGACTATCGGCCAGAAGCCCTCACACCGATAGCCCCCTCCTGTTCACATTGCTCACATATGACTGCTCGCTTATCCATCCAGGCTGTCATATTGTGAAGTTTGCGGATGACAAAGCAGTGGTTGGATGCATCACAAACAGTGATGAGTCCAGCTACAGGCAGGAGGTGCAACACCTGGAGGGTCGGTGCAGAGAGAACAACCTTGGCATTCATGTAAAGAAGACCAAGGAGAGGACTGTGGACTTCAGAAGGGGCAAGCATGCCCACCTCCCCGTGCACATTGGAGGATCTGCGGTGGAAGCGGTCACAGCTACAGGTACTTGGGTGTACACCTGAGTAACAACCTCACCTGGAGCAACAACACTTCCATTCTGGTCAGGAAGGCACACCAGCGGCTCTACTTCCTCAGGAGGTTGAGAAGAGCTGGACTTGGGACCTCAGTTCTCACCTCCTTCCACAGATGTGTGGTGGAGAGCGTATTGTGCCCCAGCATCAACGTGTGGCATGGAAGCTGCTCTGCTGCAGACATGAAGGCCCTGCAGAGAGTGGTGAAGGCTGCACAGAGGACTGTTGGAGTCAGCCTCCCCAGCACCACAGACATCTACACCTCCAGATGCAGGAAAAGGGCCTCAGGCATCATGAAGGATCCCACACACCCAGCACACTCACTTTTTGTCCCGCTCCCCTCAGGCAGGAAGCTGCGAAGCATCAGAAGCTGTAAGACTCTCAAACACACGCAAGGACAATTACAAATTAAAAACACTGTCTTATTTAACCGGCACTTATCAGTTTAATATCTCTCTTTAATATATCACTTAATTAACCATCCATGCTGCTACAGCAAATTTGCCCTCCAGATTTTCATTGCTGCTATGACCGACTATCTTATTATTTTATATTTCTTTATATTTCATATTCTTATTTTAGCTAATTTACAATTGCTATCAAGGTGTAAACTGGACCGGGGATTACAATTTCGTCCCACCTCATGTACCACATGTGATGTGATGACTATAAAATTCCTTGAATCCTTGAATAGTCAGGCTATTTTGGTAGGCCTTTTTTTTAACAGCTGTTTTTTTCCTGTTTATGTACTTGTTGGGTAGGTTGTTTTGTAAGTTTGTATATTTACTTTTATTAAAAAATAAACAACCTAAATGCCAATCTGACTAATTTAACTATCTAAAGGGTTAGATGTTAGTCCCTTTAAACGTCCTCGACCAAGCCGGGGGACATAACATACACAACAAAAGCTGTAGGGATGATCCGTCAGAACTGGCAGGTCCATATATTTTGAGGGTCTATTAGGAATGATTGGCAAAGACTCCTGAGAGACAGAACTTAATCTCCCATCCCTGGCATAGTTTGAAAATTTCCTAGGCTCGCGATGCGGAAATAGTGGGCCATATGAAGGAGCGTGGTTGCTAAAAATGATGTAATTTAGCCGCATGGAGCCGTGCTGACCTTGCAGATGCATCAAGCATAAACCAAGCTTTAGTCTACGTTCACCAAGTTGAACACCTCCACTGTTGAAGTATTTAATCAGAGCAGAAGTTTTGGATGTCATGGGACAATGTTGGCTTTCAAACATCGCGTGGTAATCAGGGGCAGTACCCCTGTTGGTCCCCCTACTTAAAAAGGCGAAGTGCAGAGTTTGTTTCCACTATAGAAGGATGACACTTCTAGGCGTCTCTGGTAAGCTCGTTGCGGGGTTTTGTAGGCGATTGTTGGTCAGATATTTGAAGATCCTTGATATGGGTCGTTATGTCCCTGTACGACCACTGCCAGAGCTTGTTTTGCATTGCCGGCAATAAGTCCGGCTTGTTTCCAGTGAGAGTTGGACTCCACAAAAATTGCCTGTTAGAACAGATTTTGTTTATATACTTTTTGGACAGAATTCCTAGCTGGAGCCAACATGTTGAGTGGATGTCAATGACCCGATGCAATCTGCTGCGGTTCCTTAGATTGGAAACTTTTTTTAATTGATTTGTTATGATGTATCTTTGATTTTAATTGATTTTCTTGTAAAGTGCCTTGAGACGACATCTGTTGTAAATTGGCGCTATATAAATAAACTGATTCTTGATATATATTTTGGTGGCTGAAGAGTCAGGTTTTTGCTTTGCAGAGCAGGTCCTGTAGATTTTCACTAAATGTGATTTCACGCTTTCACAGATGAGAATTAAGCAATAAAATCAGCGATGGTCTTGAGTTGGAAAAGGGTAGAGTGCCTTCTTTGGCTTGAGATCGAAGTCCTGCGCTACATGGAGTTTAAGTATCCTTGGGTCTTGTTAATTCATGAGGAGATAATGGAGCGGGAAATTGATAGACAGATTGGTGCAGCATCTCCATTGATGTGGGTGCTGTACCTGTCTGTCTTGATGAAAAGAGAACTAAGCTAAAGGGCAAACCTCTCAGTTTAACAGTAAATCTACATTCCTACCCTCATCTGGAGTGGTCATCAGTTTTGGGTCATAATCAAAAGAACTAGATCTCCCATACAAGTGACCCAAATGGGTCCTCTACAGCGTGTCTTACTTTACCTTAGAGATGGGGGTAAATAGCTCGGTCTTCTAGCAAGGTAACACAAACACAGGATAAATATCTCTTTCCTATTACTGTACATGGAGCTTGTTCAGATAAAATTTTCAAAATAATAGAGAAAAGAGGATCTTAACACCTGGAATCTCTAAAACTGGTGTAGGTAAAAGTAAGAAAAATAGGTCTTTGAATACAAGAGCAAAAACAGAAAAACCTGTTTTCAAATGCTACATAGGACAACCTGAAAGAGGTTACCTAGTAGTTTGATTCCATGAAGCTCCTGAGCCAGCTGTGCCCTGACATCAACCCTCAGGGCAGTCAGCAAAAAGGCAAGTCGCAGGTCAAAGAAACGAACCTATACAAACAAAGAGCACTCATCACAGCTGTTTCTGTCATAGCTGGTTGTGAAATAGAACATAGTTGGAACTAAGTTTATTAGTGTGTTTTAACTGTAAAAACAAAAACCTAATAAATGTAATGAAAGTGCAAATCTGTAATGATTAAAGAGGCATATTGACCATTCTGTGTTTACAATACTTCTGTAATATGATATATTTGGATTTATGTTCCATGATAAAAATCTGTTCTTTAATTAAATAAATGGTAAATTGTCTGTACTTGTACAGCGCTTTATCGAGTTTAGAGGACACCAAAGTGATTTACACTACATTCAGTCAATCACCCATTCACACACACATTCACACACTGGGGAAAATGCGCTATTGCAAGGCAGCCTCAGCTGCCCTAGCACAGTCTGACAGAGGCAATACTGGCGCTACGGGCCCTTTCATTCAATATTATTATATATTATATAGGTAAAAAGAATTTTTTTTTAATTCTAAACAAATAACACTTACAGTAACACATGTATTTAAATGTCTGTCTTACCTCGTGGTTCCAGGTGGGGTGATTACACTGCTTCAGTCTCTCTGCTATACCATTAATGAGACGCAGATCGGCTGCTACAACCTGTTATCCATTCAAAAGTTAGGGAACTCAGCTTTTCCAGATTTATATAAATGATAATTTTCCTAGTCTAGTAAATGGAAAGAGACCACAGACTGACCTGCCCTGTCTCATTGTGGAGCAGGATGTTACAGATGGACTTGAGAGCCTCAACAATAACCTCTTGATCTGGGTATTCTTTTAGTGTCAAAGTGGATTTTTCTTCTGCTTCTTCACCATCCTCCCCAACTTACGAAAACAAAGTCCATTCACAAAGAACATTTAGTAAGAAAATTAAGAGGACATTTATTTATGAGACTGAATGTCTGATAACTATGTGGCAGGGGTCAGTTTCGCCTTAAGCACAGGAACCCAAAGATCAAGCTGTCTTTATTGTAGGTGATGGTGGGATGGAAAGTGAGATGGACAGATGGTCGTGGGTTCATCTGCACTAATGCAGCTGAACAAATTAGCTGCTACAAATGTTGGCTAAAACACAAGACAGATAGTCACCTCTAGATAACAACAGTTACCTTTGTTCTCCTCCAACGGGCCTGGGGCAGGTGCAGGAGGAGTGGTATTGGCAATACCAGCGTAGCGGGCAAGAGTGAGCATAGCTGAGCGACTGATGAAGGGATCCAAGCAATGTTTATCTCTGGTCAAGATTCGAATTGTCTCTACACAGGCCAGCAGGCAGGATGGCTGCAACTCCCTGCTCAGGAAACCTAGCACCAGCTCCCCCAAAAGCTGTTCCACAAAGACAATAACTAAAATTAGATGTTAGAAGCAGTAGATGTGCACACAGCTTTCATTCTTGTTGTTTACAATTAAATGAGGAAATCCATGCATCAGAATAAAGGAAAACCTTAAATATGTCATATCAGTCAAGTCAAAAATTGAGAGGGCGCCAGTGTCTCCCTTGTGCAACAGACAGTGTGACTCAACACGTAAATTTGTGTAAAACGAGAAATAAAGGAATGTAAATACTTTTTTTTTGTTAGTTGCGCAATTAGGAGAACATTTCTGGGAATGTGTTGCATATTAACTCATTTATATGCTAAGATATATGTACTGTATAATGTTAGCTTGCTAATGCAGCAACTCCTTCGTAGTGGTGGACACTTGTTTTTTTTTTTTTTTATGCTGTAGTTTTTTTCAAAATGAAGAAGAAAAGTGATATAAACTTATTTACTATATCCACCCCCCAAAAAAGAAAGAAGCTTGTGTGGAAAGTCCATTAGAGCCAGAGAATTCAAGTGAGGGACGAGCCACACCTACAAATAATGAGCACCAAGAGCAGGAAGAAAGTTCAGCGGGTGGAAGCGGCTCAGAGAGTGAGGAGACATTAGAACAGGGAGAGACTGATGAAGATCATGGGACTGATGCTGAGTGTGAGGACCAGAGAAAAGAGAGGCTTGCGTCCACAAACACAGCACCGTTAGGTTTGTGATGTCATTTGTATATTTGTGTAGGTTTTTAGGGTTTTAAAGTTATTACAGCGATAAATTACATCTCAGCTGTGTTTCTCAAACAGATCAGCAAATGTAGAGATGATTCACCAGAGCAAGCTAATGCTGAAAATATATGAATATATATCCTTTAATAGCTCCCAGATCCTGGTTTAAATTTGGATAAAAACAAGTGTGTGTGTGTCCCTCCCCCCGTTTGTTTATTTGTAAGCCTCCCAAATTTTAGTTTGCTTCGTGTCTTTATGCATCAGGCACGCAAAAAACATAGGGCACACTTAATTCACGTAACTCAGGTTTCTCAGTTGTGTTGCTTTTATAGATTACATAGAGTAAATTTTGAAATTTGAATCTCAGTCGTAATCCATTGAATTTAAAAGTAACTAAATGTACACAGCTCTGTGTTGAAAATATTACAAGTACCTTTCTTTCCTGCCCTTCTTCTCTGTTGAATGTGAAGCATTCACTCATCTGCAAGACAGAGACAAAGCCGAAGGCACAAAGGAAAGTAAATCACCAATGAAGGAAGAAAATAAAGAGAAACAGGAAAAAGGACTTCTCACGGCTCCATATCGGTTTGCTACCTTTAGCGCAGATTATAACGAATTACATTCTAACTTTACCTATGTGACTGAACTGCATCTTTATAACATTAAAAGCATATATTTTTTTATTGTCTTAGTAATCATCTTTTAGATTTTACTGGGTTGTCTTTATTTATATACAAGTGTAGTATTTTCTCACACTAAAAGGTTTAGGTTATCCTAAACTATTTCTATATGTCTGCTGCAATAGGCTTACCCTGCTGGAGGACCATCTAAACAATTTCTCTACACTCTTTTTCTTCTATTACCCAATCAGCTTTAGGTGCAGCTAATCATTTTTTGTTTTCTCTCCACAGAAGCCACACCTGGCCTGGCGTTCTGTTAGCTGAAGCGCTTTGCATCTGCTTTTAAACTTTTGTCTTTTGTTTAACTGGCAGCGTACGACTACATCAGTTTCTCTGCTTCTTTTAGTGTTTTCTGTCTTCCGAAACCCCGAGTCGGTCACCGCAGATGCCCTTCTATAATGTTTTAGATTCTGCTGGGTTTTTTTCTTCCGGTTAAAGTCGGCGTTTTCCTATGCACTGCCACTGCTACATGCATGCTCAATATGAGGGATTGATGTAAAGTCAATGACGACACAAGTTTATTTTTACTATATCTGCAGACGGAGTGAATGCTGAAAGCAAATGACTTCATGCAGTCTGCTGGGTTTGATTAGATTGGCAACTTTTTATACTAATTGTAACCATAAACCAAACGTGATGAACTGATAACCAGGATTAGTTCAAATGGATTTATGATAAGAATTAAAGGATTTTTTGGGGGGGGAAGTGCGTTGAGATGTTGCTTGATGTTGTAAATTGGTACAACAACAAATTTTTTTTTACTGAATTAAATCAAATGTATTCAATCATTAGAACCACCAGAATTAGCAGGAAGTGGAAAATCGAACCTAAAGTAAGTACATAACACACCATTCAACTAAATTGGCTTTACCTTTAATCCAGTCAAATTTAAAAGCTACTTAATGTATGGGATGAGGCTTGACTGTGTGACTCTATTTGTGTAACTGAGAGTCTAATCCAATTGCTGTCAATTTCAACTCCCACACAGACTTCGGCTTAAAGAACCCCACGAAACAACTCTTGTAGGTAATCAGCCGCACAAATCCGGCAGAGTGTGTGCCAAGATTCCGTGCAACTAGTAAAGTATACTTTGTCTATGTAACCCAAAGAAACTAATACTCTGATTACGTTTGACTTTAAGAAGAATACATGTGCTTAGTTGTGAGTGTGTGCACGTATGGTTGCCTGTCTTGTTCATCACAGACCAAGCAGAGTTCCACGATGCTGCTTACCAGACATGTGAAGACACGGCTTACATACGGCACAGCTGTTTGCACTTTCTGCCTTCCAATAATACCTATCTAAATATAGGGCTCAGCTTCAGGTCTTTTACTGTGAAGTTTTCATGTTGTTTTTCCCCAAAAGATGGTTATAAGATGCAAGAGTTATTGTTTGAACTTTTTATCTCTGTGATAAACTGCCGACCGGTCCGGGTGTGCCCCACCTATCCACCAAAGAGGACTGAGGAAAGGGAGGGACCAGGGACCCACCCTGAAATGGATGGAGCTGCG
>JAVLVB010000646.1:3540173-3554830 GCA_032876305.1 Orestias chungarensis
TTTTTTTTTTTTTTTTTTTTTTTTTAGACCTTTTGAATATTAAATTAGAAAGCTTGTTTTTTTTTCTCCAAATGATACTTTTAATCTGACCAACGAGCCTAATCTGAACACATATTCTAATTTACTGAGGTATACCCATCTTTTAAAAACGACACTTCAAATACGTCTGTTGGTTACAGTAATGAGTATTTTGCATCTACAGTGTTTAAGCAATTGCACAAACTAAGTCTGATCTGTGTAACGAATGCTTTGCTCTTTGTGGACCAAAGTTGAATTAATTAAACACAACATTTGCATTGTCAGACACTCACTCTAAGATTCACAGCATATACACGGTTTAAAATAAAGTTAGGGCATCAAGAAGGAAAGGTCTGATCTGAATGTAGCTTGGTGCAAATGCAGATATATAAGCAGGGCCAGGGATTTAAAACATATGATAAAAAGGCATGATACGGCCACCGAGCTTCATGCAAATCCAAAGCGCGACCCCTTTATAAGTTAAGCATCCTATAGACCACTGCTTGTTCGACTGTCACAACTGGCTGTGCAAAACAATCATTTTCTTCTATTTACCCATCACTTGTTTGCTACACACCCAAATCCAACTTTTGCTGTACCAGTCAGTAGATGGTTTTTACTTAGACCTCAAGCTCCATTTCTCAACATCAATCCGCATAAGAACGTTAAAGCAAATTGCTTGTTACTTTTTTTTAAATAACAGGACATAACGTGGGATCAAGGCCACACAGAATGATAATCAAAGAATTCCCTGGAAACCCCCCAAAATGCAGGAGATCTCAACCAAAGCTGTGCCAAGTTTGTACAGAACTGGCTTCGTGCGATGAGGGTTTTATTTCCGGTGGATCTTCCTCGGGATGCTCAGCAATTACCATAAGTGGAACTTCTAAAATTATCTCACAGTTGGAACACGAGACAGGATCGCGCTGTCTAACCAGCAGCCGAATAAACACTGGAGATGACAACAATCGCCTGAACTAACGTGAGGAAACGGTGGAAGAGAATCGCCGGCTTCCTGACAGACTCCTGGTGACAGCTGAACCCGTGTTCACCTTCTCGTTGAAGCTCTGTAACGCAGACAGGGCCGCGTCCTGATCCGCCGCCTCCAGCTGCTCCATAACAACATGGACCTCCATGTCTGCGCTGGGATGGAGAGAACGGCACGCTGCTGCTGCTGCTGCTGCTGCTGCTTCCTCCCTCAGAGAGGCGGATGCGGAGCTCGGTGTGATCGCAGCCTCCGGGGCCGGCAGCTCTGGCCAATCACAGCGCGGCGTCTGCATCCCTTGACCTCCGAGCGGAGAGGCGATTAGAGCGAAGAGGATTTGCTCAAGTCAAGTGTTGCGTTTAATGTCCCTGAGAAAGACGGACAAAACAAACGTGTAAATTTTAGCCTTTTTTCATGATCTAATTTCAATAATACAAAAATCGTTATGAATCAACTGTTAACTGTATTTTGCCATTTATTAATGTGTTGTATTGGTCTTAAAATATTTGTTTCTCAAAATTTTTTAGAAAACTGTAAAAAACCAAAGTATTTCTCCAACAAGAAAGCAAAATATTTATTTATTTTTTATGAAAAACAATATAAACTAAGAGGTTACTGAATACATTTGAAATTGTGAATATATTATATTATATCACTAACCGACATAGATATTTTATTTTTAGCTGATTGTTTTCCTTCGGTTGTTTAGTTGGTTCTGCTGTTCTCAACGCTGGTAAATCGGAAGCTTAAAGAAAACGTTTTTTTTTTCATGGCCCCTGAATAACAACTGGGATAAAACGACGCCCGGAAGCGCCGAGATCCCGTCCAATGACAAACCGGGGCCTGGTTTGAGTGACGGGCCAGGCGACCAATCGCATCGCAATGCGGACGCCGTGCTGACAAACGTTGCAGCTGTGTGGGGGAGGGGGTCGTTGAAGTTGGCGGAACCGCCATCTTGAAAAGTACAGTCCGGAGGATCTACCTTTTTCGCGCCTGCTAGAATCCCTTTCGAAGACGTTATTTTTCTGCCTGGAATCCGAAACTATTTCCATATTCGTCTCGGTAAGGCCCTGGACTGATGGCGAGATAAGCTACACGCGCAGGGTTTCCGGTTCCAGCAGCCAGTCGGTGGGTTTCTTTGCTGCCTTAGCTTATCTTAGCCAGCAGCCGTCGTATCACCGGCTAGCTCTAGGAATATTCTGCAGTCCTATCGCCATTATTAGGCAATATTACACAATTGTAGGTATCAGAGAGGTGACCCATTATCATGACATGATATCGCTGTTAATAGTGCAGTTGAAAACATAATTATATGTTAACTTGGAAGTCCCGTAGCTCTCTGAGATCGGCTAAGTGGACATTCTTCCTCTCCTCTTGTTTAGTTGAGGTTAGCATACTGTACTCGGGTTCATTAGCCAATTAGCCCGGCCGGTTTCACTTTACTGGACCGACCGGCCGTGTTCTTCTGCCTTTAGCCTTGTGGTGGGTATCAGGAGAGCCTCCTGGTCTTTGTCCACATGTAACAAAAATGAGACGCGAAGCTTTAGCTAGCTGCTCGGTGACAGCAGCTCTTCCGGCTAGGTCGCTGGTTGCTAAGCATGAGTAATGGTCTGCGTTTGTGTGGCTGCCGTTGCTTGACGACGAGCGCATAAAGCCTCATCGTCCGGCTGATTGTTTGACTTTGGGCCTGAAAAGAGAAGGTGCTGACTTGGGGTCAGATTGAGAACATGTACAGGTATGAACAGGTTTGGCTGAAATCAATCGGATCACCTACAACGCTGAGAAATGCTTCCGCTTTGGTTCTACTGATAAACGCTGCGATGCTCTGTTGCTTTGTTTACAGGGTTGTTCTGCATGGTTAGTTCGTGTATGGACAGTGAAGATGTGTTTACATACCATTAAATGTGTTGACTGCAAATGCATGCATGAAGTTTAACATTTTACTTGCCGTAGAGGGCAGGCAGTAAATATCTCATAAAAGGCTTTCGAAGTAAAGTGAATCGTGTCTTTTTGGCTCTTGATCCCACAGCTTCTGGAAGCGTGTTGTGATTTGTGTTCTGTTTGCTTCTGCTAGGCCTGTCCAACATCTTCGACCTTCTGCCTGTCCAGCTGGCTCTCCTGGAATGGGCCACGACTTCCAGAGACTAGGAAGAATCTCTTTTTAACCCTGAGCTCCACAGTCTGGACTCTGATACATTTAAAGGTAGGCAGAAAGATGTTTCAGCTAATGCTTGGATTGGAGATCTCAGAGCTTTGTGGCGAACGGTTTTATTTGTCCCGCTCTTTACCTTTTTATAGAACAAATCTGCATATTTACAACGAACAAGTAATTTTAAATTATTAAAAAGATAGCTTCATATCTAACACGTATGACCGACTCAGGCTGGTGCCCGTCTCCAGCGGGTTACTCTTCATACGTGCACTCACACCCCAGGCCGGTTTAGAGTAGCCAGTTATCGCTCGGTGTTTTGTGGATTCTGGGGGGGAAGGTGGAGTACCTTGTGAGAACCCATGCATGCACAGGGAGAACGAGTGAACATGCAGAAACAGCCCGGGCCAGGATTGGAACCCAGAACCTTTTTGCCACAAAGAAGAAATGCTTTTTACTGATGGGCGACATGTGAGCCGTGTCTGAAGTTGTTGGTAGAAAACAGAATTTTCTGCTAGCAAAGTTCTTCTATCTATACTTTTTCTGTGTTTTAAACATGTCCCTAATATTGAAAATAATTTTTAAAAATGTTCTTGTAACCGTAACGCTTCTATTATGGTGCATACACTTATTAAAACTGCTGTGGTTTTTTTGTGATGTTGGTGGAAAAGGGAACATTGGACCAAAGCTTTATATTGATGAATAAAGTGCATTTAAATTGGGAAAGTGTGAGATGCTACACAGTGCAGATAATTCGTTGTGGATCAATATGTATGTATGTATGTATGTATGTATGTATGTATGTATATATGTCTATATTCATTTTGTGATATGTAATCTTTTTTTACTGAAGACTAAACGGCTGAGTAAAGCAACGTCCACTAAAACCAGCTTCCATGCACAAGAAAGAGTCCCTTGTTTGTCATATAAATGTTTTAATGGTTGAGAACATTAAACTCCTTAACCTTTCATACAAACTCTGCATGTTGAAACATTTTAGGAATCAAAAGCTAAAGTATAGAGGGGACTTTGCACCCAAAAATGAAATGTTTGCAGCTTTAGTTAAGTACCACTGGCGGAAGATATTTTTACATATTTATTATACATGTCACTTTTTTCTGTCTGCATAATAAGAGACATGCAATAACCCCTCAGTCTCCTCTCTATGGTCCTACTGCATTTTATAGAACTATACAATTCGAGGTAGGAAGCAACAAATCAACCAGGCAAATTCTGTAGCATTTTGAGGGAAGTGTTAATTTAGCAAAGGATAAGCCTCAAGCTCGGTTCTACTAGGTAGGCTCACAGATATTCGTCTGCTTTAAGCGGCACAAAGACTCTTGGCTTTTTTTTTTCCTTTTGCTTGGTTGTAGATCCACCATGTTTTGGAAATTCGATCTCCACACCACGTCCCATATCGACACACTCCTGGAGAAGGAGGACGTGACCCTTACGGAGGTTATGGATGAGGACGACGTCCTGCAAGAGTGCAAGGCTCAGAACCACAAGCTGGTCGACTTCCTCCTGAGACCGCAGTGCATGGAGGACCTCGTCACCTTCATCACACAGGAGCCTGATGCTGATGTTGAGGAAAAGGTTAAATACAAGTAAGGGAAGGATTCAGAGGTGATTCCTAAAGTAGCTCAGGCTGTTATTTAGTCTTTTTAGCTGGAAAAATGACTGTAAGGTGTATTTTGTAAAGGAGCATTGTTTTCTGCTTTCCCTGAAGTTGAAACATTTCAGGACGAGTCCAGAAGGAAAACTTCGTGTTGGGTCTAACGGTCAGCGTTTTTATTTTACAGGTATCCCAACATATCCTGTGAGCTGCTGACGTCAGATGTGAGCCAAATCAACGATAGGCTGGGAGAAGATGAGAAGCTGCTGATGAGACTGTACGCCTTCCTCAAGAACGACTCGCCCCTGAACCCACTTTTAGCCAGCTTTTTCTCCAAAGTTCTGTCTATTCTTATAGGACGCAAACCAGAACAGGTACGTCACTGGACTTTATTACTGTTAGTTTGGTTCAGTTTTAACACTGCAGATCACACTCGCCAAACGCAGGGTCACTGGTCTAGCGGTACTCTTTATGTAATGATCGCAGTTTCCCCAGTTGTGTTTTAAGCAAAACGGCTAAACAGGTGGGTTGTAATGGCAGACTTACCTGTTTCGTGGTAGGATTGGAGAGTCTGTCTTTTGTCCTGGGTTTTTTTTATTCATGTTGACTCGTTTTCTGTTTTAACAGATAGTGAATTTTCTAAGGAAGAGGGACGACTTTGTGGATCTGATGATCAAACACATTGGAACGTCTGCCATCATGGACCTGCTGCTCAGGATGCTCACATGCATCGAACCCCAGCAGCTGCGGCACGATGTTCTCAATGTGGGTAACGGCACAACGATGACGCCTTTGCTAAGCTTTATGTTTTTCTCATGTAAATTTCATCTCAAAAATGGAAGGGTTGTTTTTTTTTGTTTTGTTTTGAAAGTACCAATAAAAAACTGTTGCAATCTGCACAGTTTATAACCTCCAAGAAAAGACGCGTGTCTTGGAGGAAAAGTTTAAAGGTTTGACTGGTTTTTATTTACATTCCTTCTGCCCCTGTTGCTTTAAACAAGGAATAAAAATTTGGTTCGATCAGCTAATACGGACACGTGTTGGTTGTCAGTGTTCTGGGCTTCGCAGGTGGACTCGTTCCCGGTCCTGAGAGCTGTTTTTATAATACTGTTGATTTTTTTTTAAAGCAATTCTTCGTTTGGCCACTGGAGGCAGTACTGATTAGCAGTATGATTAAACCAGACCTCTCATTGCTGTTATGAACTATAGAATTGGCTATTCTGGTGAGATGCCCCATGTAGGAATGAAGTTTAATTCTTATCCAGCTTAATCTGATCAGAATATTCCAACGAGGGTGTTTACAGTTTGGTTGTTTGCGTCAGATTCATTAGTTTAGCATTAGTTGTCAGATCAGACAGGCGAGATGGCAGCTCTGCTTTTCATCATCAGTCTATTTGTAATCAAGGAATCTTTATTTGTCATCACATCACATGTGGTACATGAGGTGGGACGAAATTCTAATCCCCCGGTCCAGTTTACACCCTGATAGAGATTTTAATTAATGTAATAAAATATAAGAATATAATAACTATGCAAGACTAGGATTTGAGCTACACAAAATCTACAATATGGACACAGAATCTACAATATGGGACTTTGGACATAGAAGCATTGAGGTTCGGAATGCAAATATATAATACATTATAAATTATAAAGAACTATACGAGAAATGTGATTTGACTCCACAGAATATACAATATTGACACAGAATCTACAATATAGTACTTCGGACATAGCAGCAATCAAAATTCGGAGTGCAAGTGAAATGTTAATTGGCATTTTAAAGGGACATTTTAAAGTGAACAATTACAGTGACATTTTGAAGTGACATTTTGAAGTGTGATAGTAAAGTGATCAGTGCCAGTTGGATGAGAAAGTGTTTTTCAGTTCTGATTGTCATTGCGTGTGTTTGAGAGTCTCACAGCTTCAGGAATGAAGCTGTTTCTCAGTCTGGTTGTTTTAAACTTGATGCTCCACAGCCTCCTGCCTGAGGGGAGCGGGACAAAAAGTGAGTGTGCTGGGTGTGTGGGGTCCTTCATGATACCGGAGGCCCTCTTCCTGCATCTGTAGGTGTAGATGTCTGTGGTGCTGGGGAGGCTGACTCCAACAGTCCTCTGTGCAGCCTTCACCACCCTCTGCAGAGCTTTCCTGTCTGCAGCAGAGCAGCTTCCATGCCACACGTTGATGCTGGAGCACAAGACGCTCTCCACCACACATCTGTAGAAGGAAGTGAGAACTGAGATCCCGAGTCCAGCTCTTCTCAGCCTCCTGAGGAAGTAGAGCCGCTGGTGCGCCTTCCTGACCAGAATGGAAGTGTTGTTGCTCCAGGTGGTTTCACCCCTGCGCTTTATAGTTATTATAGATGATGGCAAGGTTTAAAAAAGATTTATATATAACAGATTAAACCCAGGAGATGAAGGGTCTCCCTCTGGACCACTGCTATAGTCCACGTTTATCAGGTGGGTATTGCTGGTTGTTATTCCCGCACCATCAGTCTTTTTTAGAGTTGGTTTCACTCTTGACTTGTACATTTTTTTATGATTAGTTTGCACCGTGGTGACTGGACCTAAAGATGTTTATATCTGGCGCACGCTCTTCACCAAGTTATCAGACACAACGCCGACTGAGATGCTGTCTCCTAACAATGCGGCATTTTTACCGTCCTGTCTTGTCTTGCAGTGGCTGAATGAGGAGAAAGTGATTCAGAGGCTGGTTGACATGGTGCAGCCTTCTGAAGATGAAGAGGTGAGGGTTGCAAAAGCGAGTTCACTCCGTTTTCGTCCAGCCGTTTCTTTCTTTTTTACATTTACATGCTGTTTTTGTTTGTGGTCACAGAGACACTCTAATGCCTCCCAGTCCTTATGTGAAATCATCCGGTTGAGCAGAGATCAGATGTTCCAGGTCCAGGGCTGCTCGGAGCCTGATCCTCTTTTGGCTACACTTGAGAAGTAGACTTTTTGCTCTTCAATACGAACAAACCACATTTATTTTGTTCTTTTCCTTGGTTGACATAATTTGGAGACTAGGGCTGAATTAATGATATTGTTTTCATAATTGATGCATTAATCGATTAATCGCTTTTTATTATTACATTTATTTAGCCTTTACTTTCCTATATAAGCTATTAAAAACACGTTTTTATTAAGAAAAAGGAAAAGACACGAGAATCGTGCTGTCCAGTGCAATTTATTTAACTCCTTGAATGTTTTATACTGGAGACGAAGAGAAGAAAACCTGAGAAGAGAAGCAAACATTATCTACACTAAACAGTCTGGTTAGCAGCGCTGTGTACTTCTGGATGCTTCCACACCAACAGTAGCATTCACTGAGCTATTTCCAGGAGTCTGTCAAGATAAACTCGAATCCATCCCAAAACAGGCAAAGATGCAGCTAATTACTCAGAACCTCCCCCTAAGCTCCATTATAGATCTGCCAGTGATTTATTTTCTTGTATTTATTACGCCGTGTGATGAACTGAAACCTCCCGACACAGAACGGGACGGTTCAAATCTTTCCAATCGTATAAATTTTAGGAGACAGTAATAAACCCAGAACCAGTACGACGTGTGAGGAACGGTACAAGACTGGAAGACAAAATAGACACTGGATCATCCTCTACTGTTAAACTCGCCTCAGAAATGTGAGGCATGTGATAAAATGTAGAATAAAGTTCAGAGGTAGTGTGTTAAGGCTGACGGTTGTGAGCCGCACCCCTCTCTTATTTGCATAATTACAACCCCAAGCCCTGATCTCTGCGCATCAACATGACTATGTAAAAGGACAAAGCGATCCAGGAAGTCCAGATTTGTTCTATTTCAGCCACATTTCTGAAATTGGTAGTTTTGGTAGTATTAAACGTTGCGATATGTGACCTTTTGTATTCCCTATTTCTGTCCACTTCTAGCTTTTTCTGCTGGTCAACTGTCCTACTTGTGAATTATTACCTCAAAATGACAAATACAACATTACTAATATTGTGTTAGTCAACAGTTATGGCACTCCAAGCAATCCTGATATTATGATGACCATATATATATGTTCATGATATGTTGTGAATGTTGGGCTTATTAAATTATGAGATTACTATTTATTTGGTGGAGGGGATTAGTTTTCCTTTAGTTTTCATTTATAGCTGTTGTGGACTTTTTGTTTCTTTCCTGATGATATTTCTACTGAGTTTCAGATTCTTCTCTTACATCTTCACTTTAACCCTCGTCCCTGTCAGGCAGGAAACGGTGGAGCAGCTTCTCTCGAATATTTTTGAGAAGGAGAAAAACGAGTCGGCTATAGTCAGCGTCATCCAGATCCTGCTTACCTTGTTCGAGACCAGAAGACCAGCGTATGTTCTGTGATTTCTGTTTGTTTTTTGCTGACCCGGTGAATGTGTCCTAGTCAGTTGTGTAAAACTGCGACCGCTGCACATCGCAGGTTCGAGGGTCACATGGAGTGCCCTCCTGGGATGTCCCAGCCCTCATTCTCAGTCAACCACAGCATCCTGGAGGCCGTGAGACCCCGGCTCAAAGATTTCCACCAGCTGCTGCTTGAACCCCCAAAGGTAAAAAAAAAAGCTCTGCAGGAACTCCAGTTATTAACCAACGGCAGTACACGTTGTTATTTAGAGCAGTACGAGATGTTGGCATCGTAACAGCTGAAAACTGTTCGCTCTCCACTGTTAGAAGAACGTCCTGAAGACAACGTGGGGGGTGCTGGACCCGCCGGTGGGGAACACCAGGCTTAATGTGGTCCGACTGGTTGCAAGTCTGCTGCAGTGCAACACTCACAGTATCAACGCAGAACTCATCAACCTCAACACGCTGGGAATCATTCTAGTGAGTACCAGCTTTTATGCCGTCCCATTATTTTCCTGGTATCTGTTTAAAAACGGCGCATGATTTTTTTCTGGCTGTTTGACCACAGAGCGCAGGTCTTGACCACACTTTATCGCGAGCGAATGATATGAACTGATATTAATCGACCTTTCTGTCTTTTTTTTTTTGTTTGTTTAAACAGGATATGTATTTCAAATACATTTGGAACAACTTCCTCCATATTCAGGTGGAAATCTGCACAGCAATGATTCTAGCTATGCCTCCGGCTCCTGCAGACAGCCAGCCAGACGGTGAGCAGGGAGTCGTACCAGAGAGCGCTCTCATCAAACATGTAAGGATGACTTGCTGTACTCCACATCATGTCTTACACAAGTTGAACACATTTATACGTATATTTAGACATCCTCCACCAAACTAATAGTCCCATTTAAATATGTTATCTTTAAGCTTGTAATAACTGCTGCAGATGTGGTTTTTTCTCCTGTAACTCATGCTTTTATTTAATAAAGAGACAAATGCTTAATGCATTTTAATGTGTCAGTGCCTTAAAAACATTCTTACTAAATAATCTGGCACACACTGAAACCAAATCCAAAGAGAAACTTGTTTGGATTATCAGAGAGCCAACACTGGGCGCCACTTTTACCAAGGGAATGAGTTTTTACTGTAACACCAGTCCTATTTGACTTATGTCAGCAACCGACGGAGTTTCACTGCTGCTCACCGTTTGTTTCATTGCTTGTTGTTTCTCCACCAGCTCTTTCAAGCCTGTCAGCTCATCCAAAGAATTGTCGATGCCTGGCGCTCCAATGAGAAAGAACAGTAGGTTTTTTTCTTTTTGCTTAGGAGTCCGCAGGCGAGCTGATTTCATTAGAAATCTAGGAACTTTAAAGCTATATTGTGGATTTCTGTGTGTTTTTAGAGCAGAGGGTGGTCGCCGACGAGGCTACATGGGGCATCTCACCAGAATAGCCAATTCTATAGTTCATAACAGCGACAAAGGTCCTAATAGCTCACAGATACAGGCGCTCATCTCTGGTAAGGAGTCATGCTGTTTATAATTTGTATGTGTTGTATATATTTAATTTGTCTTTATACCACAGAAATCTGAAGGGGATGGGGGGGGGGGCTGCAGTCTGTGACTAGCAAGTCATATTGTATCTAACTTAATATAATGCCAACTCCAGGACTAATTGTGTGAGCAAGTGTGGCTTATTTCTGGACCACAACTTTCCATTATGCCATTTAGGTTCATATTGGATCATTATTGTGACAATCCTTGCAGCTCAGGACTGTGGGAGGGGTTAACTGAAGCAGGGAAGCAATGTGCAGCATGGCCAGGGAAATAAAAACTAAGGTATCCGTGTTAATATCTGTCCAAATTTATCACGGCACACCGCAGCTCGACTTTTTGTTATGTTTGCTAAGTGAGATAGTCAGTTTTTTGGATTCATTTACTAAACAGTAGCTGGCATGACTGCATTAATTTTGTTGTTCATGTGTTTTTCCATGCATCTATAGAGCATGCCTCAAAATAGGCCACGCCCACAAATAAAAACAAAATAAAAGTGTGCATATATTATCTGTAACAGGCTATTAGCCGCGGATATCCACTGAACTGATTACGTTCGATTTTAGGCTTCAAAAACGCGTCTAACACTTCCAAGTGGGGCGTTTTTTTCTAAACTGGGCTGATGAAATTGAGAGAATGTCGTTGTCTGGTTGCCATTAGGTCTTAGCATGTACTGGTTATGGTTAAGTTTAGGCTCAGAGGTCAGGGTTAGGCTATAGAAATTCACAATAAATCTATGGAAGTCAATAGGAAGTCCCCACAAGCATAGAGGAACCTAATGTGTGTGTGTGTGTGTGTGTAACAGAGCTACCCACAGAGGACGGGGAGAACTGGGAAGCCTTTATTTCTGTCCAGCTTGCTGACACCAACAAAAGAAACACTGTTGACCTGGTGAGTTACTTCAGAAACATCATGCGTGTGGTTCTTACCTAAACCTTCGTGGGTTCTTTGAAGCGTTAATGTTTATCTTTCTATTTCTGTAGGTGAACACTCATCACATCCATTCTTCAAGCGACGACGAGGTGGACTTTAAAGACGGTGGCTTTCACCAGGACTCTTCACTTCAACAAGTAAGGCCCACTCGAATGTTCTCACTCGAGACCGACCCGATGAGTAGTTTAAAGTCGTTTAAAACACGAAGAACTCTAGCCATACCAACTTTGCATTAATGGGAGGGGGGGTGTCTTCACTAATTTAGAAAAACAAGTTCTAACCGGTTGGGTCAGTGACAATTCCTGTAGCACCAGGTCCCGTATGAGTACGCCATCTAATTGGAGGAACAAACATCTCAGGATCTGAGTTCTCGTAAAATGACAAGCACGTGACTGTGGTTAGATCCAGTTCAGCTGACAGACTATAGATTTATTGTACTTCTTTTCTAGTGCTACTAGTAGAACTTGTGAGTTCGTTAGTTTTACGATGAAGAAAAGATCAACGTACAACAGAACAGAGGATGAACTTTGTCGTGGTCAATGCTGCTGGAAGTTTGACTCATCTCTGCTCTGCTGTGTTTTAGGCTGTTTAATGTCGGTGCTCCGCTAGCTTTCAGGTCTCATCTGTCAGACTCTTAACTTTCATCTATTTAGTTATAATTGTCTACTTGAACGGTTAGTGGTTCGGGTCTTTGGTCAGAAAACTGATCTGTCTTTTCCCCAAAGCTGTTTTTTTTTTTTTGGCAGGTCATACCAAATCTCTTCATCAGACTCACAAACTGTGTTGAAGTTAAACAGCTGAAAGGAAGCTTTTGTTTTGTTCTGATCAAACTTCCTGTGTTGAGAGCAGGGCTCAGAAGATAGCAGGGCCAATTAAGGGATAAAACATTTATAATTAACAAGGGATTTCAAAAACTACAGTATTTAAAATGTGCTGAGCTAAAGTTTAAACGTCTAAAACTGTTTATGATTCATTCTGAAATATCACAGCAATAGAAACGCTTTCTGTTTTGTGCTCCGGGCATTGTCACTTACCCACCACCGTTGGGACAGCTGTGTAATGTGTGACGTTCTTTGACACGTGAGATCATCTAAACTCTAATTAGCTGAGCATGAATTTCTGAGAATTGATCACCTGCATTCTGACCTGCGACTGTCACCGACTCCTTTTTGCTTTGGGGTCTAAATGCATGCATTTCCCTGTTAGTCCCCCACTCAGAACACCAGCCTCCGCTGGAACAGGCGTAGCATCGGGCATTTCTGTTTTAATGTGAATTGTGATATTTGACCGCTTTTATATCCTTTTGTGCTGCAACTAATGACTAGCTGTGTGTAGAGCCAAGACTATATCATTATCGTTGGTCCTGGGTCTTGCCAGGCCTTCTCTGATTATCAGATGCAACAAATGACGTCCAATTTTATTGAGCAGTTCGGCTTCAAAGACGAAGAGTTTGCTGACCAGGATGATGTTGTGGAGTAAGTACTCTTCCTGCTTTAATATCACCGCGTGTCACTGACGCTAAAGGCGCTACAGACTAAAGACGGCTGGTTGGATGAGGTCGGTTCAGTTAGCGGGAGACATTTGAACTTTTTAGGTCAAAATTGCGTCTCTCTCTCATCTGTCATCACGATGCTTTCAAAAGTTTAATGTGGATTCTGCAGTACCTAGACGCGTTTACAGAAAACCGATCACATCCACCTCCCGTCTGGTCTGCTGCTGCCTGCAGCTTGTTTCTGCGGTTGGTTGGGGTCCGTGGAATCAGATGCTGTGGTTTAAAAGCTTATGGGCAGAGCTGGGCACTTTGACTGGTGGTTTGGAAACACTTGCTGGGAAGTCTGGGAACATCTGTAGCCTGTTTTTATTTTTTATAGTTTTGTAAAATGAGGGTCTGGTGACATCATCAATAAATTGTTTGAAAAAACCAAAAAATGGTCAGAGACCAATTTTAGTTTTTTAAAACTTTTTCTCAAAAACATCGTAAATGTAGGAAGGCCTGAAGATGCTGTCGCCATGGAAACACAAACATGCATTGGTAAAACTGTAAATACAAGCAGTTTGCATTTAGTGTTCCTTACAGTCCCATCGGTAACCAAATATTCTTCAGCGTTCTTAATTAAGCAAAGTTTCAGCTTCATATTTTTCAAACATGCATTTTGCTGCCAACAGCTGAATACTTGACCTTCTTACTGCCGTAGCTGTATATAAGAAAAAAAAGCATCAAGCAATACGATGCCTAAAAATTCGAGTTAATTTAGTTTCCGACTCTTGTGGATTTTTTGTGGTTCCCACTGTTTTCTGTCGTTTTTTTGTTCTTCACCAAAGCAGTTTCAGTGTTGAACTGGCACCATCGGACCCAGTCCCATGCTAGATTCAGGCATGAACTGGCTCTGTTGTATAGATACCACCACATAAAGAACTTTTGTATCTTCTGCAGTGCAGGCAGATAGCCCAATTGCACCAATGTCTATATTTGTATGTCTTTGTGTTCTTTAACAAACCTAATATACCTATAATAACTAATATAACCTCCCTGACATCAGATGATCTTGCTAACAGGAGAGACCTTATTGTTAAAAGTAATACAAATGTTCTTTTTACTGGTTTGGTTCTCTGCTAAACAAATGACGTACGTCACTACGTTAGCTCTGCACGGAAAATGATTCCCCCACCCCAACCTACTGTTGACTAGGCGAAGATCCCTTTTTCTATCTGCCATGGAAACATTCTTGTTACTCAGCACCACTAATAATGCTGGTGCGCCTTGCTGTGTTTGAAGTGATGCTGCAATGCTCCGTCACTTTTCGATTTAATGAAATGTATTTAGTGCAGCTTGTGTTTCACTTCTGTTGTTGTGACAGGAAGAAAAAAAAAGATTGGACTTTGCATTGTTACCTTAGGAATGCCAAAAAAAAAAAAAAAAAAAATCTAACTTTGTTTTTCTTCATATTGCAGTATTCCGTTTGATAGAATATCAGACATCAACTTTTCCCTGAACACAAATGAAAGTGTAAGTATTTTAAAAATTTTATCATCTCTATATATATATATATATATAT